>RYFJ01004569.1:0-2500 GCA_003991445.1 Oryza meyeriana var. granulata
AACACAATTTGAGAGAGTGAAAGAGGGCTCGATATTCTAGTTTTGAAATCGGACCTGTTCTGAAAGGGGTTTAAGGTCGATGGTATTTCGATGTTTTGTGGCCACGGACAAGTAAGGGATAATACCCTGAAAGAATTTCCATATTGACCTTGGACATTAAGAGTTCCGAATCGAATCTCTTTAGAAAGAAGATCTTTTGTCTCATGGTAGCCTGCTCCAAGTCCCCTTTAACGAAACTTTCGTATTGGGTTAGCCATACACTTCACATGTTTCCTAGCGATTCACATGGCATCATCAAAATGATACAAGTCTTGGATAAGAATTACAACGCACTAGAACGCCTTGTTGACGATTCTTTACTGCGACGCACTAGGGCTCCTCGACACTAAAATGCGATATCTCACACCGGGTAAAATCCTTAACCCTTCCTCCTCTTACTAATACTACAAGAATGTTCTTGTAAATTATGGCCCACTACCAGGTATATAAGCAGTGATTCAAATCCAGAGGTTAATGTATCTGGCAACTTTACGTAAGGCAGAGTTGGTTTTTTTGGGGTGAGTGGGAAAAGTCGACAGATAAGTCACCCTTCCTGTCCCTCTACAGAACCGTACATGAGAATTTTCACCTCATAACGGCTCCCGTTCAATTTTTCGACCAGGGATCCTTTTCCTCGTTCGAGAGTCTCGCCTTCTTACCACTCGCCTGTCCCGAAAGACAATAGACCAATTGAGTCACGTTTCAATGTTCAATGAACACTTTCCATTATGATTAAAGGAGAAGATCTGTTCTTTTCAACCAAACATATCGGATCAAATCCGTCTTATAATACAGAGAATCAAAGGATTCTCGGTATCAATCCCTTGCCCCTCATTCTTTGAGAATCAGAAGGATCCTTTTTCGAGTTTCCATTTCCCTTTCATCCATGGAATCTGGGCTCTTCTATCTTCGACTTATTTTTTTGGCTTTATTCTTTATTTATTTTCATTTCGATTTTCCCTCTTCCTCTATCCTTATCTCTCTAGGTAAGCGTTTGCATCAATAGAGAACCTTTTCTCTGTATGAATCTATATATTCCATTCCAATTTCTTCCCGAGAAACTTCCCAAGAAATCCGAATTGGATCCAAAATTGACGGGTTTAATGTGAGCTTATCCATGCGGTTGGCACTCTTCAAAATAGGATCCATTTTCTACTGGCTTTTCGTGCTTTGGATGAGTCGTCCGAGATCCTTTCGATGACTATGTTTGTTGAAGGGATATCTATATGATCCGATCGATTGCATAAGACCCGCGGTATGCAATAGAAGGGGAAAGTATACAGTAAAGAACAGTTCTTTTTCAAATTTCGATTATCTATATATTCAGTTCGTTTCTATTTCTAGATATCTATTCTATATATTAGTATTAGTAGTAGTATATTCTATTAGTTAGCGTCCCGGCTCTGTGAGTTCTTTCTTCAGTGATGAACTTGTCGGCACCAGTCCTAACATTTTTTCTCTGTGGACCGAGGAGAAAGGGGGTCAGCAGGAAAGGATTGTACATGAGAGATCAGCACAGAGAGGTCAACCCTTTCAAATATGGAACATGGATTCTGGCAATGCAACGTAGTTGGGTCCTCATATTGATCCGAATGAATCAGCTCTTTTTACAGAGGTCAATTTTGCTATTAGGCAAGAGGATGAGTTCGAAATTCTGTCTCGGTAGGACCATGGATTTCTATTACTATGAACTTCATAAATGAATGAGTAGTTAATGGGAGGGCTAACCATTATGCCTTTTTCTTGTATGTGTTCCTAAGAGAAGGAATTTGTCCATTTCATGTTTCGAGGTCTAAAAAAGGGCGTGGAAACAGATGAACTCTTGAATGGAAATTGAAAAGAGAAATGTAGCCCAGTTCCTTCGGAAATGGTAAGATCTTTGGCGCAGAAGAAGGGGCGACCCATATCATCTTGACTTGGTTCTGCTTCCCTCTTTTTTTAAGAATACCGAGTCGGGTTTTCTCCTACCAGTATCGAATAGAACATGCTGAACAAGATTTCTTCATGGAAACTGCTCGATTTAGATCGGGAAAATCGTACAGATTTTATGAAACCATGTGCTATGGCTCGAATCATAGTCAATCCTATTTTCGATAGGACCGGTTGACAATTGAATCCAATTTTCCCATTATTTGACTATCCATAATTGTGTGGAAGAAAGCCCCCCGGAGCAAGAGTGGCCTTGAGTTTCTCGTCCCTTTGCCTTAGGATTCGTTATTCTCTTTCTCGAGGGACGGGGAAGGGATATCTCAGCGGTAGAGTGTCACCTTGACGTGGTGGAAGTCATCAGTTCGAGCCTGATTATCCTAACCCAATGTGAGTTTTTTCTATTTTGACTTACTCCCGCCACGATCGAACGGGAATGGATAAGAGGCTTGTGGGATTGACGTGATAGGGTAGGGTTGCTATACTGCTGGTGAGAACTCCAGGCTAATAATCTGAAGCGCATGGATACAAGTTA
>RYFJ01004569.1:12500-16842 GCA_003991445.1 Oryza meyeriana var. granulata
TCTACCGCTTACAAGAAAAGATCTCATGATAGTCAATATGGGCCCTCACCACCCATCAATGCATGGTGTTCTTCGACTGATCGTTACTCTCGATGGTGAAGATGTTATTGATTGTGAACCCATATTAGGCTATTTACACAGAGGAATGGAAAAAATTGGCGAATAGGAAAGCTACTTAGGCAGGAGATAGGAAAATTCCTTAAGAAAGAAAAAAGAATAAGAACACAGATACATAACATAAAAAAAGAATAAATAAGACGAAATTCGCCCTCCCCCTACATATTTAATTTCTTCTCCTATACAAAAACTAGCAAGACCCACTCCATTGGTAATTCCATCAATGACACCCTTGTCGAAAAACTGCGTTAGTTCGGTTAATCCTCTTATACCCAAGGTAAAGGTCTAGTATAGAAAATATCTATATAACCACGATTATATGAACAACTATATATCTTTTTTTTTAGTTGATGGAAAAAATAGTTTTTCGGACCCCCTTTTACAAAGGAATTTATTAAATCCAAATTCTGAAAAAAAGAGTAAGCGGATCCATAAAAGATATATGCTATGAATAGACCAAAAATAGCTAGACTTACAGAAGAAATTGCATTAGTGATAAATTCATATGAATTTATGGAAGAATTAGAACTTTCTTGGAAAAAGTTTATTGAGGGAGTTAGCCACTTTGATAATATGGTTAATTCCCCTATTTCATTATCAAATGGATTCCTATAGATCCAACGAGCAAAGTACAAAGCAGTAATATAAGAAGAGGAAATAGCATAGTATTTCCCGGTTCATGAGGATAAACAAAAGTGTTTTTAGCCCCAAGGAAGTACTAAAGGATCCTATCCTATTTCCTGTATTAACATGAATTTTGGATATATTTTGTGAAAAAAAGAAACTCCACTCTTCGTTGTTGATAAAACGAAATCTCTATTGACTCTTTAGATATCCTTTTTCCCCATAACGATATTGAATACAACGAATCCTCTTTAGTACTACTGTAATTTTGAAAATGAACACGCAAATACCCATCAAAAGTAAGTAAATATATCCGAAACATATAAAACGCAGTTAATCCTGCAGTAAAAGAAGCTATTATTCCAAAAAAGGGTGAATATAACCAACTATTACTAAGGATTTCATCTTTGGACCAGAAGCAAGCAAGAGGTGGAATACCACAAAGAGAAAGGGTACCCCATAAAAAACAAGTTCTTGTAATTGGAATGTATTTTCTTAAACACCCATAAGAACCATATTTCTGACTTTTATCTGGTGAATATCCAACAAGAGGTTCCATTGAATGAATAACAGATCCGGATCCCAAGAACAATAAAGCTTTCGAATAAGCATGAGTGATCAAATGGAATAAAGCAGCTTGATAAGAACCTATACCTAGAGCTAACATCATATAACCCAATTGAGACATTGTAGAATAGGCTAAGCTTCTTTTAATATCTCTCTGAGCAAGAGCTAAAGTGGCTCCTAAGAAGAGTGTTATTGTACCTATTAAAGAAATGAAACTCATTATCAAAGGTAGGGATATGAAAAGAGGAAGAAGTCGAGCTATAAGAAAAATCCCCGCAGCAACCATAGTTGCTGCGTGTATAAGAGCTGAAATGGGGGTGGGTCCTTCCATAGCATCGGGTAACCATACGTGAAGAGGGAATTGTGCCGATTTCGCAACTGCACCAAGGAAAAATAAAAAGCACACAAAATAGTAAGCAAGGAGTTAATCCCATTATTAGGAATCCAGTTATTAGCTATTTTAAACAAATCCCGAAACTCTAACTACCTGTTATCCAAAAAAACCTAAAATTCCTAATAACAGACCAAAATCCCCTACACGATTAGTTACAAAAGCTTTTTGACAAGCACTCGCTGCAATTGGCCGTGTAAACAAAAGCCTATCAATAAATAGGAACACATTCCCACAAGCTCCCAAAAAATAAATTTGTATCAAATTGGAACTAGTAACCAAACCCAACATGGAAGTATTGAAAAACTTATATAAACAAAAAATCTCAAATATCCCTCATCGTGAGACATATAATCGTCACTATAAATAAGAACCAGGATTCCTACAGTAGTAATTAGTATTAACATAATAGAAGTAAGCGGGTCGATTAAGTATCCAAATTCTAAGGAAAAATCATTATTGACGGTCCAAGACCATAGATATTGATAGATAGAACTTCCATTTATTTGTTGAATAGACAGGTGAACTGAGAATACCATAGCTATACTTAAAAGTAAAACACTAGGAAAAGTCCATATGCGACGAAGATTTTTTGTTGCTGTCGGAATAAGAAAAAGTCCAAAACCCCATTGACATAATAACTGGAAGTGGGAGAAGAGGGATTCCATGCATATTGATATGTATGTTCCATAAGAAAAGAAATTGCAATTTTTACTTGAAATTTATACTTCAATTTTATAGAAAAATTGAAAAAAAGTTTCCGATTCACCAAACTAATTCTTATCTATTTCTGAAGGAAAAAAAAGAAAAAAAAATACTAGAATTCTTATTTTTCACAAATTTTCTCATTGAAACAATCAAAAATAAGAATAGGTTTAGTTGGTTAAATTCAAAAAGTTAATGAAATAACTTCGTTACCTAGTTATTACCTAAAGAAGGACATTTATTAAAATACAAAAAAGATTGAATCATTTTACTTTAATATTTTTTTCTATTAAAATGAAGCAGCTCCCTGTTTCGTAACTCAAATTGATTGAATTCCAATAAACCTATGTTTATATGTTTATAGGAAATTCTCGAATATTCCTTACTTCATATAGAAATGAAATCCTAATGACTCGAATTACCTAAGTTTTCGAATGTCTTGTTTAAGAGACTAAGTATTTTTTTGTTTTGATTGGAATTCAATATGGAATACCATTTGAACTTAATTAACTATTTGAATTTTCCCTTCCTTTTATCTTCCATCTTATATGGGGATAGCCCCCATACCATATATCTGTATATGGAGTATACTTGATATATAAATTGATTTAAATAGAAAACCTTTGTATATATTCTATATTATTAAAACAAGTCTAAAAATATATATAATATGCTAAAAAACTCTTGTCTTATCTGCTTAGCCAAAATGAGTAAAAACGAATCAGAATTTCAATATCTTTTAGTATCTAAATATAAATACTAAGAAAAAAGAAAGATGGATTGATTTGCAGAATAGATGGTCTTCACATACAACTAGAAAAAAGTAATCTCCTTTTTTGAATGGCAAGTTCCAAAAAACGTACTTCGATGTCAAAAAAGCGTATTCGTAAACAATCTTTGGAAGAAAAAGACTTTTTTTTTCCATAGTACAAGCTTATTTCTTTAGCAAAACAAGATCATTTTCTGGCGTCAGCGAGCATCCAAAACCAAAGGGTTTTTCTCGGCAAAACAAACAATAATAAGGTTTTGGGATAATATGATTGACCATATCCAAAAAATTCCAATTATTTAATATGAATAATTAGGATTAATTAATGAATGTATTTTTAATGTGTCGAATTCTGGGTAAATATTCTTAGAACTAACTCTCTTGATTATATTAGAAAAAGGTTTTTGGTATACTGTGGCTAAATATTCTTTTCCTATCAATGAACTTTTCGTATAGATCGTATAATAAATAATAAGGATTCTATTATGGAAAAGTAGAGTATTCCTGCAATAGAACTTACAACTTCTACCTATCTTATCCTAAACACAAAAAAATAGTTTCTATATTGCAACTGAAAAAACTGTTCCAACTCTTTCAAACTTTGTTTTATATTGGGCAAAGCAAGAGTTTTTTGTTAAAAAAATTCGCACGGATACTCCCAAACGAAGTCTATTTAATGAAGATTCTAATGTCCTAAATTCTATGGACTCTTCAATCTCGACGATTCGCGAGAAAATAACTAATATTCTTTTAAGTTACTGTTATTTCAACTTAGGGGCGAGTTAGAGGGGGGGTAAGAGGGTGCGGGGAGTAGAGGTTAGAGAGGGAGCGAGGGGGATGGGGGGAGGAGGCGGTGAGGGAGTGGCCGCATGTGAATTGGTAGACACATATACGCTGCTCTAGGAGCAGTGTAAGCATTCGGTTCGAGTCGAGTGGGCGGAGTCCTCGAAAAAGATATCAATAGATTATAAAATGGATTTCAATTCGAATTTCGCAATTTGTATGGGGACATTTCCTTATGCTATTTGCCAACTTTAGAACAATATACTAATGATATTTCTTTCTCAACAATTTCAATTGTGATTTTATTACATTGACCTTCATTGATAACTACCTATAGTTGTGACTTGGGGATCGTTCGGTCAGAAAAGGAATGATAGCTATTTTTT
>RYFJ01000249.1:0-102476 GCA_003991445.1 Oryza meyeriana var. granulata
CAAGAGAGAGATAACGGCGCAAGGAAGGAGCTAGATCCAGGGGGCAACAGATAACAACACTCTTGTGCCAGCCCTTTAGAGAAAGATTTCAGGCAAATGATATATGTTTCTTCCCATCACTCCTTAGTTGAAGACCAGCCCCCCCAATACAACTGCTATTACTCTTGGAAGGCTGGGGCTTGCATGGAACAAGTGTCGGTAAGAGGATGAAATGGGGCTCCAACAACCCAGAAAGCACTCGCAAAGTAACGAATTGGAGATCTGAAGGATCGAGTTGGGATTTAAATGCACAACTCCAGCCGTAGAAATCAAGGTAATGCGGCGGAAGAAATCAGACGACGGAAGACAGCCCGATCAAGAAAGAGGCGAAACGTCCGCGTTCACACCAGGCCGGGGGTTGGGGCTCGACTCATCCTCGCCGACCGCCAACAGGATCACTTCTTGGCTGGGCAACTTTCAGCTCGCTCTCCAGCCGTCTCAAGGCTTTCACGCGCCGCAATCCGAGATCGGCCAAGAACTCCCTGACGCACCGCAGGATTCGTCGCACTTCGGCATGACTGAGGTGGTGAGATTTGGGGAAAGCAAATTGGGGGCTTGGATTAAAACTGAAGAGGAATTGAATCGCCCGAGCCGGGTGGGGAACAGCTGTTGCTAACCTAGCCGGGACGAGAGGCGCAAAGCTAGGGCGAGGTGGAAGAGAAGAGATTGCTGCTTTTGGGGAAGCCGATGGAAAATCTTTTTTCCTCTCCCCATCCTTTTATGGCCTGTACGCGACTAAATGGGCCCAGGCCTACACAGTTGGTATTGGGGCCGACAAGACATGAGTTCCTACGTCAGCTTATGCCCATGTGGGTGCCGCAGGCTGAGTTGAAAATTCAGAGGCGCTGGTGCTACTAACAGGACCGATGAGCGTAATACAGATAATGCCTTCATGAGAGCCTTATTGCTAAACAAATATTGTTTGGGTTCTGTCTTATCACCAGGTCTCGAGATATATCCTTACAAGGATCACAAGCTGGTCTTCATTAAAATTGGGATGCAGGTATCTCTCTCGAGTCACCTACCCGACGCAATGGATTTATTTTTCATAAGTGGTACTCGCCGGAATGCGTGGCCACCAGTTGCCATGAGCACGGTTTTCCAGCGACATGGACGCTGATAAGAGTCTAACTTTCGAGTAGTGCACTACTCGCGGAGAGACTATAAATCTTCATTCCCGCTGACATGACGCGGATTGAGTCTACTTCTGGGTGGGAGCCACTCGGCAAGACTATAAACACCCCCTTCTCAGCTGGACATGAGCTGAAGAGTCCCTATACGAGTAGTTCCTACTCGGCAAGACTATAAATTATTTTCGGTTGCCAAGATACGAAGATCTCATATACCAGTAGTCATATATTCGGAAAGACTTCCAGGTTCAGTCTTTGACTTTATGTTTAATTGTCTTCACAATTACGCACAAAGTCGGGGGCTACACATATAGGTTGCGCTCTTCGGTGCACACTATTATATATTTACATGAATAACCTTCAATAGCCTGCTGCCAGCTGACATGAGCAGGCTCCGGAAGACTTCTCGGACAAAGAGTACTCGGGGAGCATCGCACTCGGGTACCTTCACCGTGGAGGATGAGCACTTGGCATCAACTGTGACTCAACTATGAAGGTCAGGGGCTACTTGGGAAGCCATGGCCACGGGGTACCTCACTACACTACAAGCACATGGGCCACTCGGCATAGAGGATGGGCCAGATCATGTATTATGAGATAAGATCAAGCAACCCGGCAGGCTGTGCCTTGTACAATAAGGAACTAGCCTTAGTCGGATAGGATTCTATCTCTAATTAAGGACATCCTTGTCGGTCATCCGACTGGGATCCTGCATGTACCCTGTCCCCTAGTATAATAAAGGGCAGGCAGGGCGCCCTATGAGGGCAACCGAGAATCATTGATCACCATCACCTCAGAGGAATACCACCTCACTGGACGTAGGTTACCCCGTGCGGGCCTGAACGCAGTATAATTCCCTCGTTGTTCCTCTGCATCCACCGAATTCCAGTTCGGCCGGTACCCATAGTATTATTGCGGTGCAAAGCATCGACACCCACCCGGCACGGTCTTGCTCCAGTTCAGCTTCGTCCTTACCGAGCTTGAAGAGGCCTTCTCCCAACTCGGACTCTCGCCCGGTCAAGGCTCGTGTTGGCCTTCGTCAAGGTCGGCCTTAAATTTTTCAAGCTCGCCTTGGCTTCTTCAGCCTCCTTCAGCTGCGATTCCCTGTCTGCTCGGGTCTTTAACTCCGCTTCGAGGTCTGCACCACAGATTAGCCAAGAGCTCAACCGTGCAGTCATGACACCACGGGCAGTCGGGATCAACGCGGCTGGATGAATACATCAACGGTTCAGTCGGGAAGATATACTCGAGGATTTACCTTCTGATCTTCTCGGCTAGGGCCCATGTCTCCGCCCTGAGCTGATTCGGCGTCCACTCTTCAGCCAGGCCTCCTCTCGTGTGACGCGCCTCCATTCTCGGCCTTCAATGCCCGGAGTTGCTGCATTCGCGAGTGGGGGAGCCATCTCGACAGGATTCTGTCATCGCCTCGTTGCGGTCGACGAGCTTCTGCTCAGGACAAGGAACAAACCGACGACAGAGTCAAGCGTCAAAACAAGAAGATTGCTGGAGCTTTTACTAAGAATCATACCGCGACCCCTTGGGACCCGCTGATGGCGGCGCGAAGCAGGCTTTCACGCTCTCTCCTTGCAACGACTTCATCGAGCCTGAAGCTTTTCGTAGTGCCGTCGCGAGTGGTCCACGTAAAGGTCCGGGGCATCACACGTGGGGGAGCTTCGATCTGAGGCAAATGCGGGATCTCCGGCGGTGGCGGCAGCGGCGGCGATGGCGATGACGATAACCACGACGGCGACGGGGTCCTGGCCTCGGCACCACCTTCCCCTACAACTTCGGGGGCTGGCTTAGGGGCTCTACCCGCCGCTTCCGCAACGTATGGCGCCTCGGGGGCTGGGGCCTCAGTCTCAACGGCCACCTCTCGGTCGGGTGGTGGCAGCGGCCCTGTAGTCGGAGCCACCTCGGTCTCAGCAACCGGTCTGGCCGCTGGCTCAACGGGTGTGTTCACCACCGCTGGCTCGGCCGGGGCAGGCTTATCAGTGAGCAGACGGGTCAATCTCCTTGAGATCGATATCGGCCCGCTTCCTGCAAGACGAAGCAAGACATCAGGAGATTACTCTAACATACAATGACTACAGAGGACCCGGAGTAGCGCACCTCTTGGAGAACCTCAGCTTCCTGCCCGGCGGCCCGCCCCCCGGCGAAGCGCTAGCGTCGGCAATCGGCTCGGTCGGCGTCGTCGATGGCAGAGGCGTATCAGCCTGAGTCGGCCCCGACTCTGGTATGGTTGGCTCGGGTTCCTTCGCCCCAAGCGGCCTTTGCTCTAGCCGGCCCCTTGGTGGCGCTGCTACCGAGCACGACAACGTTGGGCCCGAACTTGCCGGTCTCAACCTGGGACTCGACCGTGTGGGCGTTGTGGCAGCGGTATCCTTTATTTTCAAGCTGCCGCTCACGGTGCGCGCTGTCATGGCCCCCTCGCCCCGATATAAAATCGGCTTCTTCCTCGCTCTCTTAGAGGTCGGGTTGGGCAGCAGAGGGACTCCTCGGCCTCTTCTTCGACGCGACCGCCGACAATGGACGGGAGTCTTCATCAAATTCTTCATGCCACTACAAGCAAGTCGACGAGATACCATCACGCAAGGTGAGAACAATCACCGTTCACAGGCGTTCACCACAGAAGAAGATAGAGGGTTACCTTGGTCCGCGGCCAGATGAAGCTATAGGCAGCAACTCGGCGGTTATCATCTTCGGTGGCAACCACCCCTTCGGAGAAGTAGCCAAACAAGGTATCGTCACTGCCCCTTGTCCGCGTCTCGCTGCTCACCCGGTCAGGATCGTGTTTACCTTTGAAGGCCAGCCAAAGGCACTTCTCAACTTCAGCGGCTGGACGCGCCTCGTCAGAAAACGACGAGCCACCAAGGCCCTGTCAAGCCGGCCCTCTAGGTCATCTATCTTCGTCAGCAATATATGCGCCTGGCCCAGCTCTTCAAAGGTTGGCTCCGAGACCAGCTTGGCAACACCGCCGGCGGCATATCCGGTAAACGGGCCCAAGGAAGGAGCTAGATCGGCGCAATAAAACCACTCCTTGTGCCAGCCCTTCAGAGAAGATTTCAAGGCAAATCGATATACGTTTTCTTCCCATCGCTCCTCAGTTGAAGACCACCCCTCCAATTCACACTGGTATTACTCTTGGAAGGTTGGGGCTTGATATGGAACAGGTGTCGGGAAGAGGATGAAATGAGGTTCAACACCCAGAAAGCACTCGCAAAGAGTAACAAATATGGAGATCTGAAGGATTGAGTTGGGATTTAAATGCACCAAACTCCTAGCCCGTAGAAATCAAGGATGCGGCGGAAGAAATCAGAAGACGGAAGACACAAAGCCCCGATCAAAGAAAGAGCGAAAACTACCGTTCACCAGGCCGGGGGTTGGGATCGACTCATCCCTTCGCCGACCGCCAACGGATCACTTCTTGGCTGGGCAACTTCAGCTCGCTCTCCAACCATCTCAGCTTCACCGAGCCACAATCTGAGATCGGCCAAGAACTCCCTGGCGCACCCGCAGGATTCGTCGCCTTCGGCATGACTGGAGGTGGTGAGATTTGGGGGAAAGCAAATCGGGGGCTTGGAATAAACGAGGAGGATTGAAATCTCCCGAGTTCGGGTGAGGAACAGCGGCTGCTAACCCTAGCCGGGCGGGAGGCGAAAAGTTGGGCGTGAAGGTGGAAGACGAAGAGATTGGCCGATTTGGGGAAGACGACGGAATCTTTTTCTCTCTCCCCGTCTTTTTATAGCCTGTACCGACTAGATGGGCCCAGGCCTGCACAGTCGGTATTGGGCCGACAAGATATGAGTTCCTATAGTAGCATGCTCCATGTGGGCCGCCTGCAGGCTGAGTTGAAATTATAGCGCTGGTGCTACCAACAGGAACTGATGAGGTAAGCGGATACGCTCCATGAGAGCCTTATTGCTAAATGTATATGTTTGGGTATCTGGTTATCTCACAGGTCTCGAGGATATATCCTTATAAGGATCACAGGCTGGTCTTCATTAAAATTGGAGACGCAGGTATCTTTCTCGAGTACACCTGACCACGTAATGGATTTTTTTTCAGAAAGTGGTACTCGGCCTATATGCGTGGCCATCAGTTGCCATGAGCAACATTATTCCAGCCGACATGACGCTGAAGAGTCTAACTTTCGAGTAGTGCACTACTCGGGAAGAGACTATAAATATTTACTCCCGCTGACATGATGCGGAAGAGTCTAGCTTTTGAGTGGGACGCTACTCGGAAAAGACTATAAACTCATATTCTGACTGACATGAAGTCGAAGAGTCCTATATACGAGTAGTCTTCTACTCGGTAAGACTATAAAGTTTATTCCGGTTGACATGATACCGAAGAGTCGCAAATACCCAAAGTAATCTACTCAGGAAAGACTTCCAGGTTAAAAAGATCTTTGACTTTATGTTTAATTGTCTTCGCAATTAAGCACAAAGTCGGGGGCTACACCTAATAGGTGCGCCTATTCGGCGCACACTATTCATATATCTACATGAAGCCCTTCATAGCCTCGCTGCCAGCTGACATGAAGCAGGACTCGGGAAGACCTTACTCAGACAAAGAGTACTCGGGCATCGCACTCGGGTAACCTTCACCGTGGAGGATGAGCACTCGGCATCAGCTATGACTCAACTATGAAGGTCTCAGGGGCCTACTGTGGGAGCCATGGGCCCCGGGTACCTCATTACAGCACATGGGCCACTCGGATAGAGGATGGGCCAGACCATGTAATTAGAGATAAGATAGGCACCCGGCAGGGCTGTGCCTTGTATAATAAGGAAACATAGCCTTAGTCGGATAGGATTCTATCTCTCAGAAGGAAATCCCTTGTCGTATCCGACTGGGATCCTTACCATGTACCCTGTCCCCTAGTATATAAAGGGAGGCAGGGCGCCCCATGAGGGCACGCAAGATCATTGATCGCAAAACCACCTCAGAGGAATAACACCTCAACTGGACGTAGGGTATTACCTCACATCGAGGGCCTGAACCAGTATAATTCTCCTGTGTTCCTCTGCAATCCACCGAATTCCAAGTCGCCGAGTAGCCCCATAATATTATTGCCGGGTGTAAAAACCATGACACTAGGCAGTCGGGAACAACACAGCTGGAGAAATATACTAAGGATTTCGTTAGGAAGAAGTATTCTGGAGGCTTACCTCTCATCTTCTTGGCTTGGTCCCAATTCTCGTTCCTAAGCTGGGTGATGGCGTCCTTCAGCCAGGTTTCCCTCCCTTGATGGCGCTCTCCAATACGGTCTTTAGGGAACAAAGCTGGTCCAATTCTTGGAGCTGGGGGGCAACCCGGGTCAGCACCTCGTGCATCTTCTCCGAGCGATCAACAAGCTTCTGCTCGGGGAGAAACAAGTCAAAGCAGAGTCAAATGTCTGAACACTCATACGAGGAAGACTACCATGATTCCAACACAATGGAAATCATACCTGAATCCCTTGGGATGCGACGATTGTGGCACGAAGCAAATCTTCACGCTCCTTTTCCGCCGCAACCTCATCATGCTTGTAACTCCTCGCGGTTCCGTTGGGCGCCGTCCAACGGAATGTCCGCGGGAACTTGCGGGGAGGAGCTTCAAGCCTGGGGAGGTCCGGTCTGTCTGGAGGAGAAGACAGTGACAACGATGATGACGACGATGACGATGGCGACAAGGACGGCGACGGGGTCCTGGCCCCCAACTCGGCAGCCTCTGGGGCCTCGGGGGCTGGCTCAGGGGCTGGAGCAGCAGCTTCAACGGCCACCCCTTGGTCGGCTGGTGTCGGCGGCCCTGCAGTCTGGACCATCTTAGTTTCTACAACTGGGATCGTCGCCGGCTCAGCAGGTGTGCTCGCTGGCGCTGGCTCGGCTGGGGCGGGCTCTACGACAGGAGTGGCCGGAGCGGTCTCCTTGAGATCAATATCGGCCTGCTTCCTGCATAATGAGTCAAACTTCAAGACACTAACGTGACAAACAAGATTTTCAGAAGATCTAGAGAAACTTACCTCTTGGGGGAACTTAAGCTTCTGCCCGGGAGATCCAGATCCCGGCGGCGGGCTGCGACCAGCTGTCGGGCCAGTTGGCGTGGCAGTCGGCCACGGCACTTTTATCCTGGTTGGCCCCACTCCTGGTGTGGCCGGCTAGGGTGCCCAGGTACTCGGCGGCGCCATCCTTGGGCTCAATGTTGCTGAGCTTGGCGGCGCGCCGGAGCTGGCCTTGTACTCGGTGGCACTCTAGTTGGGCTCGATGATGCTGAGCTCGACTGCACGGGTCCCGGTCTGGGACTCAATGTCCTAGGCGCTGCACTGGCGGTGTCCTTTATCTTCAGACTCCTGGCAGTGGCACTCAGCCTCATAGTCGTCTTCTTGCCCTGATCAACAACAGGTCTCTTCCCCGCTCTCTTGGAGTCGGGCTCGGCGGGAGGAGGACTTCTCGGCCTCTTCTTCGATTTCCAGGCTAGCAATTTTCGGGAGTCATCATCGAACTCCTCACATGACTGCAAGCAGTTCAACAATACAAGTTATACACTGTGGAGCCAATCTAGGCACATATCTGCAAGCATTCACCACAGATGAACTACAAGATAACATCAACAAAGGTTACTGTCGATGTTCTACACCGACAATAGAACTATAGGGCTACTCGGCAAGGGGAAACTCGGTGGATTGCAGAGGAACACAAAGAGATTTTATACTGGTTCAGGCCCTCGATGTGAGGTAATACCCTACGTCCAGTTGTGGTGTTATTCCTCTGAGAGGTTATGTCGATCAATGATCTTCTGTGTTGTTCTCTGCCCTCAAGGGGCGCCCAGCCTCCCCTTATATACTGGGGGGCCGGGGTACAGGATAGGAATCCCAGCTAGATACGGCCAAGGGATTTTCTTCTTAGAGATAATCTTACTAGCTAAGACTATACATTCCTTATTATACAAGGCAAAGCCTACCGGGTGCTATTATATCTCTAACTACAAGACTCGGCCCATCCTCTATCTGGGTGGCCCATATGCTTGTGATGAGGTACCCGGGGCCCATGGCCTCCACAGTAGCCCCTGAGACCTTCATAGTTGAGTCACAGCTGATGCCGAGTGCTCGTCCTCTACGGTGAAGATTGCCCGAGTGCATTGCTCCTGAGTACTCTTTGTCCGAGTTCTTCTTTTTTCCGAGTCCTGCTTCATGTCAGCTGGCAATGAGGCTATGAAGGGCTTCATGTTGGTGTATGAATAGTGTGCGCCGAATAGGCGCACCTATTAGGTGTAGCCCCCGACTTTGTGCTTAATTGTGAAGACAATTAAACATAAAGTCAAAGGTCTTTAACCTTGTAGTCTTTCCCGAGTAAATTACTACTGGTATATAAGACTCTTCGGTATCATGTCAACCGGAATATGATTTATAGTCTTGCCGAGTAGCATGCTACTTGTATATAGGACTCTTCAGCTTCATGTCAGTTGGAATAGGGGGGGTTTATAGTCTTTCCTGAGTAGCGTCCCACTCGAGAGTTAGACTCCTCAGCGTCATGTCAGCTAGAAAAGAATATTTATAGTCTCTCCCGAGTAGTGCACTACTCGGAAGTTAGACTCTTCAGCATCATATCAGCCGGAATAATGTTGCTCATGGCAACTGTTGGCCAAGCATGTAGGCCGAGTACCACTTTTATGAAAATAAATCCATTACGTGGTCAGGTGTACTCGAGAAAGATACCTGCATCCCCAATTTTAATGAAGACCAGCTTATGATCCTTGTAAGGATATATCCTTGAGACCTGGTGGATAAGACATATACCCAAACATATATGTTTAGCAATAAGGCTCTCATGAACCATATCTATTTACCTCATCGGTTTCTGTTGGTAGCACCAGCATTGCGATTTTAACATAGCCCGTGAGTGGCCCATTATGAGCGTGCTACTGTAGAAACTCATATCTTGGTGACCCAGTGCTGACTGTATAAGCCAAGCCCATTTAGTCGGCACAGGCTCTTTAAAAGACAGGAAGAGAGAAAAAGATTCCTTCATCTTCCCCAAAGCAACCAATCGTTTCATCTTCCGCCTCCGCCCCCAAATTTCGCCTTTCGCTTTGCTAGGGTTCGCTGCTGCTCGCTGTTCCCCCCTAGAACTCGGGTGATTCCGAACTTCTTCGTCTATTCCAAGCCGCAATCGCAAATTTCCCCCCAACTTCTCCGCCCCCAACCATGTCGAAGGCTTCAGATTCTGCGGGTGTGTTGGAGAACGCCTAGCCAACTTCGGATTGCGGTGCGGTGAAGCAGAAGCTGCTAGAGAATCAACTGAAGCTGCAAAGCCAGGAGGTGATTCATTGGCGGCCGGCTAAGGGTGAGTCGGTTCCAAATCCTCGATCCGGAGAGACCATAGTGTTTGCCTCTTTTTTCGACTGGGGCTTGTTCCTTCCCTCTTCTGCATTCTTCTACCGCATCCTTGACTTCTACAGATTGGAGTTGGTGAATTTGAATCCCAACTCGATCCTTCAAATCTCAATATTCGTGACTCTCTGCGAGTGTTTTCTAGGTGTGGAACCCCACTTCAACTTCTTCAGGCATTTGTTCCACGTTAAACCCCAGCCCTCCAAGAGTAACATCCAAGTGATCGGGGGGGCTGGTCTTCAGTTGAGGAGCGAGAGGAAGAAAACATACATCGATCTTCCTTTGAAATCTTCCTTGAAAGGTTGGCACAAGGAGTGGTTCTATTGTTCAGATCTAACACCCTCCTTGCGTCCATTCACTGGCTTGCCACCAGTGGTTTCACCAAATTGGTCGTCAGATCCAACCTTTGAGGAGATGGGCCAAGTGCATCAATTGCTGGCGAAATTGGATAGCTTCAAGAAAGCCGGCCTGACCGGACCTTGGGTGGCCAAGCGTTTTCTGACTCGGCGCATCCATCCACTGATGCTGAGAGGCGCGTTTGGCTGGGATTACCTGGGAAAATATGACCCCGACCGGGTCAGCCACGAATCGGCCAATGAGCAGAAAGTGACCGAAACCTTGTTCGGTTATTTCTCCAGCGGGGTGGTCGCCGAAGATGAGAAACGCCGCATCGCGTCTTATAGCCACAATCGGCCCCGTCCCTAGGTAACCCTCATCTTTCTTCTATAATGAATGTCTATGGACTTGTATCTATGATTGCCCAGCATTGTGTGATGTACTTTGTTGAATCATCTGTAGTGCTGCGAGGAGTTTGATAATGATTCCTGCCTGTTGTCGGCCTCCAAGTTGAAGAAGAGGCCGAGGAGTCCTTCTGCCGCCCAACCCGACTCCAAGAGAGCAGGGAAAAGACCAGTTACGTATCGGGGCAAGAAGGCCGTGATGCTAATTGCCGCGGTAGGAAGCCTGAGGATAAGGGACACAGCTGTGCAGCACCCAGGCTAGCAAGTCCTAGACCGGGACCAGCGCAGCCGAGCTCAACACGGTCGAGCCCATCGAGGGTGTCACCGAGCACGCAGTCAGGGCAAGCGTCGCCGAGTACCCAAGCATCCAAGCTAGCCATGCCGCAAATGAGGATGACTTGGGAGAGAACGCCACCACCGACTGCCGCGCCGACTGGCTCGGCAGCCGGTCGCAGCACGCCGCCGGGGCTTGGATCACCCGGTGGGAAACTTAAGTTCTCCAAGAGGTGAGCTGTTTTGGATCTTCTGGAATTCTTGTCTGCTGTAGCAGTGTCTTGATGTCTGACTTGTTATGCAAGAAACATGTCGACATCGATCTTAAGGAGATCGCACCGGCCGCTCTGATCGTTGAGCTTGCCCCAGCCGAGCCGGCGCCCGCAAGCATACCTGCTGAGCCAGAGGCCGTCCCAGTCATGGAGACCAAGATGGTCCCGACTGCGGGGCCGTCGGCACCGTCCGACCAAGGGGCGGTTGCCGAAGCTGCCGACCCAGCCCCCGAGCCAATGTCCCGAGTCAGCCCTCGAGCCAGCTCCCAAAGCCGCAGGGGCTGCCGAGGCGGGGGCTAGGACTCCATTGCCGTCATGGTCGTTGTCGTCGTCATCATCGTCGCCGCCGCCTGAAGTGCCGAACCTTCCCAGGATTGAAGCGCCACCGCGTAAGTTCACCAGGACATTCCGCTGGACGGCGCTCGACGGAACCGCAAAAAGGTACAAACACGACGAGACCGCGGTGAAAAAGGAGCTTGAGGGCTTGCTCCAGGCCACGATCACCGCCTCCTAGGGGATTCAGGTGTCGTCTTCATCGTGCTGGGGATTTGATAGTCTTCCTTGTGTAGCGTCCTGACAACTGACTTTGCTCCATCTTGCTTTTCTCAGAAACTCATCGACCGCGCTGAGAAAATGAACGAGGTCCTGACCGAGGTCGGCCCTCACCTCCAAGAATTGGACCAGCTTCGGGAGCTGAAGGCCACGTTGGAGGGGCGAGAGACTTGGCTGAGGGATGCCGTTGCTCAGCTCAAGACCGAAAAGTGGGACCAAGCCAAGAAGATTAGAGGTAAGTTGCCTGCATAAACCTTCCTGACCATGCCCTTGTTGTAATTCCTCTAGCTATGTTGTCTCCCGACTGCCCAGTTGTGTCCTGACTGCCATGCTGAGTTCTGACTGTTTTGATGTGCAGCCCTCGAAGCCGAGTTGGAGGCCGACAGAGGAGAAAGTCCGGCTAGAGGAGGCCGAGAGAGCCAGGGGCCGAGCTTGAAAGAAACGAGGCCAATCTGACAAAGGCCAATGCCGAGCTCGAGCAGAAAAGGCCGATCTGAAGAAGGCGCGCGCCAAGCTCGAGACGAAAAAAGACGAACTGGAAAGGCCACAGCCCAAGTGGGAAGGCCGACTATAAAAGTAAGCCTCCGCCCTGATAGTGACTTTAACCAATCCATTTACTGCTCCATCTACCGTTTTGCCTAACGAGTTTACTCGTCGATGAACCTGGGCAGCTGCAAGAGTCAATTCCCAGGCCCAATTTGAGGCTTACAGAGAGGAGATAAGACTTGTGCAGTGGTCACGGGAGACCCTCGTCGAGTCGGTGAAAGGGCTCCTTGACCTTATAGATCCTTGCCCCGTGGGGACCAGCTGCACCAGGATCCCCCAAGTAGAGGCGCGTCTTGAAGATGCACCGAGTGCCCTAAAGAGGTACTCGGATGAGCGTGTTATTGCCGGCGTGGCCCGGACCCTGGCGATGACCAAATCCATCTACCCAAGGGCAGGCATTGAAGCCATCGGGGAGGGGTTTGCCGAGGAGACGACACCTGAGGAGGCTCTGGAGCTGATAGCCGGGGCAAGGCCGACTGCAGAGATAATCACCCGAGACCTAGGTCTGTAAGAGCAATATATCATGTAGTCGGTATGCAGAAACTTTTGTGAGTACATGTGTAAATATATGTGCAATGCCGCCAAGCCCTAAGTTGTTACTCAGTTGTCATTAGTTTTACCCGACTATATAGTCTACGCCGAGTTAGTCTATAGGAACTTAACAAAAATCGTTCACCAGAAAGCTGTACTTGGGCAAACGTAATAAAGTCATAGTAAAACTTCATAACTTAAGTAACATAGGCTCGTATATTATTGACAAAGCACATATGATACATGCAGCCCCCGACTCACTACTCGGTTGGAATAAGCGGCGTAGTGAGTCGAGAAAGAACTGTACACATGGAAAAAAGTAAAACTCAGGTATAGAAAGGATGTAGCTATTCTCTATTCCATGAGTTGCTGATAAGGGCACCGTCTTTGGTCTTCAGTCGGTAGGTGCTTGGCCGCGTGACCTCAGCTATAATGAACGGCCCTTCCCAAATTGGGGATAATTTGTGCCTGTCTTTGGTGGTTTGTACTTTTCTCAAGACGAGATCCCCGACCAAAAAGGCGCAGCCACGGACATTGTGATTGTGGTAGCAAAACAGGCTTTGTAGATACCTTGTCGACTGGATTGTTGCGATGTCCCTTGCTTCTTCCAACTGATCTAATTCGATCCATCGGGTATTATTGGAGATGTCTTCTGAGTAAGCCTAAACTCGTGGAGAGCCAAACTATAACTCAGTGGGTAGCATGGCCTCGGCACCGTAGACCAGGAAGAAAGGGGATTGCCCTGTTGCTCGACTAACCGTGGTTTTGAGAGACCAAAGAACAGATGGGAGTTCTTGTACCCACCGGCTCGCATATGGTTGTAGTCGGTCAAATATCCTGGCCTTGATACCTTGTAAGACCATACCGTTGGCTCGTTCAACCTATCCGTTGCTCCGTGGGTGTGCCACAGATGCGTAGCAGATCTTGGTGCCGAAATCTTCACAGAAGTCTTGGAATATGCCACCTGTGAACTGAGTACCGTTGTCGGTGATGATGCGGTTAGGGACCCCGAATCGGTATAGTATACTCATGATGAAGTCATTTGCTCGTGCCGCTGTTATTGTTGCAACGGGTTTAGCCTCAATCCACTTGGTGAACTTGTCAACTGCCACGAATAGATGTGTAAAGCCCCCTGGCGCTTTCTTGAAGGGGCCGACCATGTCGAGCCCCCATACTACGAATGGCCAGGAGATAGGGATTGTTTGGAGTTCTTGGGCTGGGAGATTGGTTTGTCGTGCATAGAACCGGCAGCCTTCGCATGTGCGAACAATGACCTTGGTGTCTGTTACTGTTGTTGGCCAGAAAAATCCCTGCTGGTAAGCCTTTCCGACTAACGTCCTGGATGCGGCGTGGTTGCCACATATGCCTGAGTGAATTGACTGCATGATTTGCTTGCCCTCCTCGGTGGTGACACAGCGCATGAGGACACCGGATGCACTTCTTCGGTACAGGTCTTCTCCGACTAGCAGGAAGCTCTTGCTTTGACGTTTGACTTGTTCGGCCTAACTGCGGTCGTCTGGGAGTTCATCGTCCAGGAGGAATTTGAGAACTGGAGTCCGCCAGTGTTGACATATGTGCAGCACCTCATCTGTAGCCAGGGTAGGTTCGCCTCCCGACTGCTCCGGTGCCGGTTTCTTCTTGACTGATGGCTCCATGAGTTGCTCGACAAAGATTCCAGTCAGGACTGCTTCTCGCTTGGATCCCATGTTTCCTAGTTCGTCTGCAGCATCATTATATTGTCGTAGGACATGTGTTATCTCCAGCCCGTCGAACTTGTTTTCCAGCTTGCGGACCTCCTGACAGTATGCCGCCATGGTGTCATCGAGACATGTCTAGTCCTTCATGACTTGGTTCACCATGAGTTGAGAGTCCCTGTGCACAACCAGTTAGCGAATGCCGAGTGATATAGCAATGCGGAGCCCGTGGATAAGTGCCTCGTACTCGGTGACGTTGTGGGAAGCCGGGAAGTGGATCTGTAAAACATACTTGAGTTTTTCGCCGGTGGGCGATGTCAGTACGACACCAGCCCTAGCACCGCCGATCCGTAGAGAACCGTCGAAGTACATTGTCCAGTACTCTAGCTTTTCTGTTGATGTAGGTAGGTGAACTTCTGTCCACTCGGCCACGATGTCAGCTAGAGCTTGTGATTTGATTGCTGTCCATGGCTGAAAGGTGATATCGAATGCCATCAACACGAGCGCCCATTTAGTGATTCGGCCGGTGGCCTCGCGGTCGTGTAGGACGTCCCCGAGTGGAAATGATGTGACCACCGTGACTTGATGTGCTTGAAAATAATGCACCAGCTTCCAGACAGTGATGAGTTGGCCGCAAAGTAGCTTTTGGACCTGCGGATATCTCGTTTTTGAGTCAGCGAGGACCTCGCTGACAAAGTAAACTGGCCGTTGTATTTTTTGGATGACCCGGTTCGAATCGCTCGACCACCAGCACCGTGCTGACTACCTGAGTAGTTGCCGCTAGATATAGCATTAGCGGTTCTTGGGGCATGGGTGACGCCAACACGGGGGTGACAAGGTGTGAGAATTTCCTGAAGCCTTCGAAGGCTTTGCTAGGCTTGGGAGTCCACTGAAAGTCGTCGGCTTTCTTCAACAATTTTTGAAAAGGCATACCCCGTTTGCCCAGTCGGGAAATAACTGCTGAGTGCCGCCATGCAGCCTGTCAGCTTCTGGGCGTCCTTCTGGTTAGTCGGGGGAGCCATGTTCATTATTGTGTTGACTTCCTCAGGGTTGGCCTCGATGCTGCGATGTGAGACGATGATGCCGTGTAGCTTGCCGGATGGCTGTTTATTCACCGAAGGCGCATTTTTCCGGGTGTTAACTTCATCTTGAATATCTTCGAGATTGAGGAAGGGTTTCTTCCAGGTCAGCGATGAGGTTGTCTTCGTTGGACTTAGTCTTGATCACCATGTCGTCGACGTAGGCTTCCACGTTGCGCCCGATCTGAGTGTGTAGACACCGCTGAATTGCCTGTTGATACGTTGCTCCCCAGCGTTTTTTCAAACCAAACGGCATGGTGATGTAGCAGTCTCTCCAAACGGCGTGATAAAAGATGTCTTGAGACAGTCCTCCTCTTTCAAGCTGATTTGGTGGTATCCTGAGTAACAGTCAAGAAAGCTGAGAAGGTCGCACCCTGCAGTTGAGTCCACCACCTGGTCTATTCTTGGTAAACCAAACGGGTCCTTGGGGCAACGCCTTGTTGAGATCGGTGTAGTCGACGCACATGCGCCATTTGCCATTTTTCTTCCAGACCAGAACTGGGTTTGCCAGCCATCCGGGTGATAGACCACTTTGATGAACCCAGCAGCGAGAAGCTTTGTAATCTCCTCCCGGATAGCATCCTTTCAGTCTTGAGCGAAGCGGCACAGCCGTTGTTTGACTGGCTTGGCGTCTGTCTTCACGTTTAGGGAGTGCTCGATCACCCCCCTTGGTACGCCCGACATGTCGGATGGTTTCCATGCGAAGATATCCTTGTTGGCTTGGAGGAAGGTGACAAGCGCGTCTTCCTATTTGGGGTCGAGTCCGGTCCTGACTAGGTGTGGAGGCCATGGGCCCCGGGTACCTCATTACTAGCATATGGGCCACTCGGATAGAGGATGGGCCGAACCATGTAATTAGAGATAAGATAGCACCCGGCAGGCTTGGCCTTGTATAACGAGGAAACATAGTCTTAGTCGGATATGTCTCTATCTCTAAGAAGGATATCCCTTGCCTGTATCCGGCTGGGATCCTTATCATGTACCCCTGTCCCCTAGTATATAAAGGGAGGCAGGGCGCCCTTTAGGGCAAGAGAAAAGATCATCGATCATCAAACACCTCAGAGGAATAACACCTCAACTAGACGTAGGGTATTATCTCACATCGAGGGCCTGAACCAATATAAATCTTCTCTGTGTTCCTCTGCAATCCACCGAATTCACCTTCGCTGAGTAGCCCCATAGTTTTATTGCTGGTGTAGAGCATCGATAGTTGGCGCGCCAGGTAGGGGCCCCGGTGAATTCTTCATCAGCAAATTCAATGGATCCAACAAACGGAGTCGACGGCAACAAATTCTCCCCCGGAGACAAGATTTCTTTCGGAAGCCTCGATTTCGTTGCCGACCAGATCGGCAACCTTACCTTGGCCGGAACTGATCTAATCAAGCCGGCCGAGGAGACAGCCGACGTAGCGCCAGTCGGCCCACAGGACGTCGCGATCTCCTTCCACGACTTACTGCGGCATTCCTTCACATCGCCAAGCATAGGGACAACTCTCTCCTTCGGCGTCCGACTTGCGCTAGGCCTTGAGCCAGCCCGGGTTGGGCCAAGAAGGGGGAGATCGTCAATCTCCCGCACGGACTCGGCGACGTTGTGGAATTACACTCCGCACAACAAACCCAATCTCCTATGATTCAGTTTGGACACGGCCAAGCGTCGTTTCAGATTGGATCTAGAGAGGTTGGGGTCGTTCTCACTCCGATAAACTACTCGGAGTCCGACTCAAAGTCGGATAGCGGTTCGAACGCCAGTTCGGACTCTACTCTGGCAAGCTTCCTCCTCCTCCGCGAGATCTTCATGGCTTCAACACCACCTTCCGAGGCACGCCGACTACAAGAGGAGCGACAAGAGGAGGCACGCCGATTACAACAAGAGGAGGCCCGCCGCGAAGACCGCAATAACGAGCTACGACAAGCTGGGCGAATCGCTCAGCAACAAATCCTCCAAACTAAAGTTGGCGACCACGACGTCTTCGTAACACTGCAACAGAACGTTGTGGCCGCAGCAACTCTACTGGACACCCTCCAGCTCGGGCTGGATCACCAGGCCACTCCGACTATCACCAAGATCAAGGCGATGATCACAGCTGCTGCCTGTCAGCAGCAACAGCAGTCGGACAACGCTGCTACACCGACCAACCGGTCGGGTTCTCCGACGGCAGGCTCATCTGCATCAACGCGACGCTGGGCAGCCGGCTCCAGTCGGCAACACGAAGAGTCCCGGCAAACAATGCTTTGCAATACCAACAATAACAACCGGCGGAGTCGCCAGTACAATCGCCGACCCAATCAAGACCTCCGAGTGCGACTGCACCGAGACCTTCGTCACACCTTAAACGCTCGACGCGAAGAACGCGAAGAAGATGAACGCCGCCGACTAGAAGACGAAAACGAGCACTTCGGTCTCCACCACGAGCGACTACATCGCCAAGATCGGAGTCGGAGCCCTCACGAAGACGAAGGCATCCCAGCCTTCACTCGGGAGCTAGAGGACGTCTTGTGGCCGACTGGCTTTAAGCCCACCGGGATCGAAAAATACGACGGCAAGACAAACCCCGAGTCCTGGCTCACCGTCTACACCCTAGCAGTTCATGCTGCTGGGGGTGACAGCAGAGTCATGGCTAACTACCTCCCGGTCGCGCTAGCCGACTCGGCGAGGACATGGCTGACAGGTCTCCCGAGGCGGTCGATCGATTCCTAGGGACAACTCAGGGAGCGGTTTATCGCTAATTTCCAGGGGACCTACGACAGACCCGCTTCGGAGCATGATCTTTATCAACTGCACCAGAAGAAAAACGAGTCTTTGCGTGAATTCATCAAAAGGTTTTCCGAGAAGCACAACCAAATCCCAACTGTCAAAGACGAAGCCGTCATCGTTGCCTTTCGTAAAGGGGTAAAAGACGCTCCACTCATCGCGAAATTCACTCGGAAGCCACCATCCACAGTCCGGTCACTCTTCGACATGGCCAACAAATACGCTGACTCGGCCAAAGCGGTCACTGAGGCCCTCGACGAGAAGAAGGAGCCCCGACAGAAAGAACAGAAGGCAAAAGCCGACAACGAGCCGTCTCAAAACAAGTCCGGCAGCCGTAAACGGAAGTCGGACAACGAGGTGGCCAACATGGAGCGCAGCCAATCGCGGCCCCAGCGGAACAACGACTACCAGAAAGTCATGAGCGGGCCATGCCCCTTTCACCCCAAGGGAAAGCACGCGGCCAAAGACTGCTATATGCTCAAGAAGTTCGCCTCCGAGCAGACTTCATCGTTTGGCACCGACAAGGGCAAAGACAAGCCAGACTCGGGTCCGGCTGACGACTTCCAAGATCCCCAAGCCGAGCTCAACCACATCTTCGGGGGGCCACTCGCGTACGAGTCCAAGCGCAAACAGAAGCTTTCAGCGCGTGACGTCAACACGGTCTCCACGGCCGACACCCCCCACTACCTGCGCTGGTCAGAGATGGCCATCACCTTCAATCGCGCAGATCACCCAGATCGGGTTTCCCACCCGGGACGCTATCCACTCGTCCTGGACCCGGTCGTCAAAAATATCAGGCTGAAGAAAACCCTCATAGACGGAGGCAGCGCGCTCAATATCCTGTTTGCCAAAACCTTGGACGAGATGAAAATCCCTCGTTCAGAACTACGGCCGAGCACTGCGCCCTTCCACGGGATAATTCCCGGCCTATCATCAACTCCACTCGGGCAGATAACTTTGCCGGTAACCATCGGCACACGGGATAATTTCCGCACAGAAACTATCTGCTTTGAGGTCGCCGACTTCGAGACCGCGTACCACGCGATACTCGGACGACCGGCACTCGCCAAATTTATGGCGATACCGCACTATACATACATGGTGCTGAAGATGCCTGGACCAGCAGGAGTCCTCTCCCTCCGCAGCGACGTCAAGCAAGCCTTCACCTGCGACAAGGAGAGCTGCGAACTGGCTCAATCACAAGAGGCGGCAGTCGGGCGCGACAACATTCAGCAAGCCGTCACAACAGAAGCCGAGCAAGATCAAGTTCCGGCTAAAAAAGCAGCGAAGTCGGGAATTTCAGCGGACTCTGACACGAAGAAGATCCCCCTGGACCCTTCCGACCCCTCCAAGACTGCTCTAGTCGGGACCGGACTCGACCCCAAATAGGAAGACGCGCTCGTCACCTTCCTCCAAGCAAACAAGGATATCTTCGCGTGGAAACCGTCCGACATGCCGGGCGTACCAAGGGAGGTGATCGAGCACGCCCTAAACGTAAAGACAGACGCCAAGCCAGTCAAGCAACGGCTGCGGCGCTTCGCTCAAGACCGCAAAGATGCTATCCGGGAGGAAATTACCAAACTCCTCGCAGCCGGGTTCATCAAAGAGGTCTACCACCCGGACTGGTTGGCAAACCCAGTTCTGGTACGGAAGAAAAACGGTAAATGGCGCATGTGCGTCGACTACACCGACCTCAACAAAGCATGCCCCAAGGACCCATTTGGTCTTCCTCGGATAGACCAGGTGGTTGACTCCATGGCAGGGTGCGACCTACTCAGTTTTCTCGACTGCTACTCGGGATACCATCAAATCAGCCTGAGGGAAGAAGACTGCTTGAAGACATCTTTCATCACACCGTTCGGAGCGTATTGCTATATCACAATGCCGTTCGGTCTGAAGAACGCGGGCGCAACCTATCAAAGGGCCATTCAGCGGTGTCTGCATACTCAGATCGGGCGCAACGTGGAAGCCTACGTCGACGACGTGGTGATCAAGACCAAGTCCAAAGAAGACCTCATCGCTGACCTGGAAGAAACCTTCCAAAACCTTCGAAGATTCAAGATGAAGTTGAACCCGGAAAAATGCGCCTTCGGTGTGCCATCCGGAAAGTTACTCGGCTTCATCGTCTCGCATCGCGGCATCGAGGCCAACCCGGAGAAAGTCAACGCCATCAGGCACATGGCACCCCCGACTAACCTCAAAGACGTCCAGAAGCTGACAGGCTGCATGGCGGCACTCAGCCGATTTATTTCCCGACTGGGCGAGCGGGGCATGCCCTTCTTCAAGCTACTCAAAAAGACCGACAATTTCCAATGGACTCCGGAAGCCCAGCGAGCCTTCGAAGACTTCAAACAATTCCTCACATCACCCCCGGTGTTGGCGTCACCTCTACCCCAGGAACCGCTAATGCTATATCTGGCGGCAACAACACAGGTAGTCAGCACGGTGATGGTGGTTGAGCGATCCGAACAGGGTCATATTCAAAAAAATACAACGGCCAGTCTACTTCGTCAGCGAGGTCCTTGCCGACTCCAAAACGAGATATCCGCAGGTCCAGAAGCTGCTATATGGCCTACTTATCACAGTCCGGAAGCTGGTGCATTATTTCCAAGCACACCAAGTCACGGTGGTCACAGCGTTTCCACTCGGGGATGTCCTTCATAATCGCGAGGCCACTGGCCGAATCGCTAAATGGGCACTCGAGTTGATGGCGTTCGACATCACCTTCCAGCCACGGACAGCAATCAAGTCTCAAGCTCTAGCCGACTTCGTGGCCGAATGGACAGAAGTCCAACAGCCTACACCAACAGCAAAGCTAGAGTACTGGACAATGTACTTCGACGGTTCTCTACGGATCGGCGGCGCCGGGGCCGGAGTCATATTGACGTCCCCCACTGGCGAAAAACTGAAGTACGTTCTGCAAATCCACTTCCCGGCTTCCCACAACGTCGCCGAGTACGAGGCACTCGTTCACGGGCTCCGCATCGCTATATCACTCGGCATACGTCGACTGGTTGTGCGCGGAGATTCTCAACTCGTGGTAAACCAAGTCATGAAAGACTGGACCTGCCTCGACGACACCATGGCGGCATACTGTCAGGAGGTCCGCAAGCTGGAAAACAAGTTCGACGGGCTGGAAATCACACATGTCCTGCGCCAATACAACGACGCAGCAGACGAACTGGCAAACATGGGATCCAAACGAGAAGCAGTTCCAGCTGGAATCTTTGTCGAGCAACTCATGGAGCCATCAGTCAAGAAGAAACCGGCACCAGATCAGTCGGGAGGCGAGCCTACCCCGACCACAGATGAGGTGCTGCACATATGTCAAGACTGGAGGACTCCTGTTGTCAAATTTCTCACGGACGACGAACTCCCAGAAGATCACAGTCAAGCCGAGCAGATAAAGCGTCGAAGCAAAAGCTTCCTACTAGTCGGAGAAGACCTGTACCGAAGGAGCGCATCCGGTGTCCTCATGCGCTGTGTCACCACCGAGGAGGGCAAGCAGATCCTGCACTCGATCCACTCGGGCATATGTGGCAACCACGCCGCATCCAGGACGTTAGTCGGAAAGGCTTACCGGCAGGGATTCTTCTGGCCCACAGCAGTAACAGACGCCAAAGACATCGTTCGCAAGTGTGAGGGTTGCCAGTTCTACGCAAGACAAACAAACCTTCCAGCCCAGGAACTCCAAACTATCCCCATCTCCTGGCCATTTGCAGTATGGGGGCTCGACATGGTCGGGCCTTTCAAGAAAGCGCCAGGAGGATTCACACATTTATTCGTCGCGGTGGATAAGTTCACCAAGTGGATTGAGGCTAAGCCCGTTGCAACAATTACAGCGGCACGAGCAAAGGACTTCATCATGAGTATATTATACCGGTTCGGAGTCCCTAACCGCATCATCACCGACAACGGTACTCAGTTCGCGGCGGGCCTATTCCAAGACTTCTGCGACAATTTCGGCATCAAGATCTGCTATGCATCTGTGGCACACCCGCGGAGCAACGGGCAGGTCGAGCGAGCCAACGGTATGGTCTTACAAGGCATCAAGGCCAGGATATTCGACCGACTACAACCATATGCGGGCCGGTGGGTACAAGAACTCCCATCTGTTCTTTGGTCTCTCAGAACCACGGTTAGTCGGGCAACAGGGCAATCCCCTTTCTTTCTGGTCTACGGTGCCGAGGCTATGCTACCTACCGAGTTACAGTTCGGCTCTCCACGAGTCCGGGCCTACTCAGAAGACGACTCCAATAATACCCGACTGGTCGAACTAGATCAGCTGGAAGAAGCAAGAGACACCGCAACTATCCAGTCGGCAAGGTATCTTCAAGGCCTACGCCGCTACCACAATCGCAACGTCCGTGGCCGCGCCTTTTTGGTCGGGGATCTCGTTCTACGGAAAATACAAACCACCAAAGACAGGCATAAACTATCCCCAATCTGGGAAGGGCCGTTCATTATAGCCGAGGTCACGCGGCCAGGCGCCTACCGACTGAAGACCAAAGACGGCGCTCTCATCAGCAACTCATGGAACATAGAACAGCTACGTCCTTTCTATACCTGAGTTCTATAATTTTCATGTGTACAGTTCCTCTGACTCACTACGCCGCTTGTATCAACCGAGTAGTGAGTCGGGGGCTGCATGTATATATGTGCGTTGTCAATAACATACGAGCTTATTTCACTTCGGTTATGAAGCCTTACTATGACTGTCACGTTTGCCCGAGTACAGCTCCTTACTTCGAACGTTTTTATTAAGTTCTGACAGACTCGGTGCATACTACACGTTCAAGTAAAGCTAATGACAACCGAAAAATAAGCTTGGCGGCATTGCACACATACTTACACATGCTTGTTTACACAAGTTTATATATTCCGATTACATAAACATGTTGCCCTTACAGACCCAGGTCTCGGGTAATTATCTCTGCAGTCGGCTTCGCCCGGGCGATCAGCTCCAGCGCCTCCTCTGGCGTCGTCTCTTCGGCAAACCCCTCCCCGATGGCTTCAATATCCGCCCTAGGGTATAAGGATTTGGTCATCGCCAGGGTATGGGCCACGCCGGCGACAATACGCTCATCCGAGTACCTTTTCAAGGCACTCGGGCATCCTCGAGACGCCCCACTATCTGAGGGATTCTGCTGCAGCTGGTTCCCACCGGGCGGGGATCTATAAGGTCAAGGAGCCCTTTCACGGACCCGACGAGGGCCTCCCGTGACTCCCTGATCAACCTTATCTCCTCCGTGTAGAACTGATACTGGGCCCGGACATTAGTTCTCATGTCTGCCCAGATCAGCCGGCAAGTAAGCTTGTCAAATTCGGCTACACGCAGGATAACTAATAGGATTGGCTAAGATCACAGTCGGGTTGAGGGCTTACTTTCGTAGTCGGCCTCCCACCCGGCCACGGACTTCTCCAGTTCAGCCTTCTCCTTACCGAGCTTGACGACGGCCTTCTCCAACTCGGACTTCTCCCGGTCAAGCTCGGTGTTGGCCTTTGTCAGGTCGGCCCGACCTTCTCAAGCTCGGCCTTGGCTTCTTCGGCCTCCTTCAGCTGCGATTCCCTCTCTGTTCGGGTCTTTAACTCCGCTTCGAGGTCTGCGCCACAGATTAGCCAAGAGCTCAACCGTGCAGTCATGACATAACTGGGCAGTCGGGAACAACGCGGCTGGATGAATACATCAACGGTTCAGTCGGGAAGATATACCCGAGGATTTTACCTCTGATCTTTCTGGCTAGGGCCCATGTCTCCGCCCTGAGCTGATCGGCGCCACTCTTCAGCCAGGCCTCCCTCCCCGCATGACGCTCCTCCATCTCGGCCTTTAAGGCCCGGAGCTGTTCCAACTCTGCGAGGTGGGGAGCTACCTCGACCAAGATTTCCGCCATCGCCTCATTGCGGTCGACAAGCTTCTGTTCGGGATAAAAGACGGATCAAAGACGGAGTCAAACTTCAAAACAAGAAGATTGCTGGAGCTCTACTACAAGAACCATACCGCGACCCCTTGGGACCCGCTGATGGCGGCGCGAAGCAGGCTTTCGCGCTCTCTCCTTGCAACGGCTTCATCGAGCCTGAAGCTTTTCACAGTACCGTCGCGAGTTGTCCACGTAAAGGTCCGGGGCATCACACGTGGAGGAGCTTCGATCCGAGGCAGATGTGGGATCTCCGGCGGCGGCGGCGGCGGCGATGGCGACGACGATAACCGCGACGGCGACGGGGTCCTGGCCTCAGCACCGCCTCCCCCACGACTTCGGGGACCGGCTCGGGGGCTCCGTCCGCGGCTTCCGCAACGTGCGGCACCTCGAGGGCTGGGGCCTCAGTTTCAGCAGCCACCTCTCGGTCGGGTGGCGGCAGCGGCCCTGTAGTCGGAGCCACCTCGGTCTCAGCAACCGGGTTGGCCGCCGGCTCAACAGGTGTGTTCGCGGCCGCTGGCTCGGTTGGGGCAGGCTCATCAAGTGGAGCAGACGGGTCGACCTCCTTGAGATCAATATCGGCCCGTTTCCTGCACGACGAAGCAAGACATCAAGACATTACTTCAACACACAAAGACTACAGAAGACCCGGAGCAGCGCACCTCTTGGAGAACCTCAGCTTCTTGCCGGGCGACCTGCTCCCCGGCGGAGCGCTAGCTCCGGCAGTCGGCCTGGTCGGCGTCATTGTCGGCAGAGGCGTATCAACCCGAGTCGGCCCCAACTCCGGTATGGTCGGCTCGGGCGCCTTCGCCCCAGGCGGCGTCTGTTCTAGCCGGCCCCTTGGTGGCGCCGCCGCCGGGCTCGACAACGTTGGGCTCAAACCCGCAGGTCTCAGCCTGGGACTTGACCGCGTGGGCGTTGCGGCAGCGGCATCCTTTATTTTCAAGCTGCCGCTCACGGCGCGCGCCGTCATGGCCCCTCGCCCCGATATAAAATCGGTTTCTTCCCCGCTCTCTTAGAGTCGGGTTGGGCAGCAGAGGGACTCCTCGGCCTCTTCTTCGACGCGACAGCCGACAATGGACGGGAGTCTTCATCAAATTCTTCATGCCACTACAAGTGAGTCAACCAAATGCGTCACGATATGCCGGACAACTATGGTCCCACGGGCATTCCTCACAGAGGAAGGTTAAAGGTTACCTTGGTCCGAGGCCGAATGAAGCTATAGGCCGCAATCCGGCGCTTGTCGTCCTCGGTCGCGATCACCCCTTCAGAGAAGTAGCCGAACAGGGTCGCGGTCACCTCTCTCTTGTCCGCCGACTCGTTGCTCACTCGGTCAGGATCATTTTTGCCTTTGAAGGCCCAGCCGAATGAGCTCCTAAGCTTCAGCGGCTAAAGCGCCTCGTCAGGAAGCGACGAGCCACCCAAGGACCTGTCAAGCCGGCCCTCTTGAGGTCATCTATCTTCGTCAACAACATATGTGCCTGGCCCAGTTCTTCAAAGGTCGGCTCCGCGGACCAGTTTGGCAACACCGTCGGCGGCATACCGGTAAACGGGCGCAAGGAAGGAGCCAGATCGGCGCAATAAAACCACTCCTTGTGCCAGCCCTTCAGAGAAGATTTCAAGGGCAAATCGAGATACGTTTTCTTCCCATCACTCCTCAGTTGAAGACCAGCCCCTCCAATCACATTGATATTGCTCTTGGAGGGTTGAGGTTTGATATGGAACAGGTGTCGGAAGAGGATGAAATGGGGTTCAACGCCCAAGAAGCACTCGCAAAGGGTAACAAATATAGAGATCTGAAGAATGGAGTTGGGGTTCAGATGTACCAACTCCAGCTCGTAAAAGTCGAGAATACGGCGGAAGAAATCAGAAGATGGAAGGCACAAGCCTCGATCGAAAAAGGAGGCGAAAACTACCGTTTCTCCAGGTCGGGGATTTGGGCTCGAACTCATCCCTGGCCGGCCGCCAGTGAATCACTTCTTGGCTGGGCAACTTCAGTTCACTTTCCAGCCGCTTCAGCTTTACCAAGCCGCAATCCGATACCGGCCAAGAACTTCCCGGCGCCCCCGCAAGATCCGAAGCCTTCGGCATGACTGGAGGTGATGAGATTTGGGGAAAAGCAAATCGGGGGCTTGGGGCAAACGGGGAGGATTGAAATCGCCCGAGTTCGGGTGGGGAATATCAACAGTTAACCCTAGCCGGGCGGGAGGCGAAAAGTTGGGCGCGAAGGTGGAAGATGAAGAGATTGGCTGATTTGGGGAAGACGACGGAATCTTTTTCTCTCTCCCCGTCTTTTTATAACCAATGCCGACTAAATGGGCTTGGGCCTACACAGTCCGCACTGGGCCAACAAGATACAAGTTCCTACAGTAGCATGTTCCATGTGGGCCGTCCGCAGGCTGAGTTGAAATTATAGTGCTGGTGCTGCTAACAGGAGCCGATGAGGTAAACAGGTATGCTTCATGAGAGCCTTATTGCTAAACATATATGTTTGGGTACCTGTTTTATCCACCAGGTCTCGAGGATATATCCTTATAAGGATCACAAGCTGGTCTTCATTAAAATTGGGGATGCAGGTATCTTTCTCGAGTACACCTGACCACGCCATGGATTTATTTTCATTGAGTGGTACTCGGCCTACATGCGTGGCCACCAGTTGCCATGAGCAACATTATTCCAGCCGACATGACGCTGAAGAGTCTAACTTTCGAGTAGTGCACTACTCGGGAGAGACTATAAATCTTCATTCCCGCTGACATGATGCGGAAGAGTCTAACTTTTGAGTGGGACGCCACTCGGAAAAGACTATAAACTCATATTCCGACTGACATGAAGTCGAAGAGTCCTACATACGAGTAGTCTTCTACTCGGCAAGACTATAAGGTTTATTCCGGTTGACATGATACCGAAGAGTCACAAATACCTGTAGTAATCTACTCGGGAAAGACTTCTAGGTTAAAGATCTTGGACTTTATGCTTAATTGTCTTCGCAATTAAGCACAAAGTCAGGGGCTACACCTAATAGGTGCGCCTATTCGGCGCACACTATTCATATATCTACATGAAGCCCTTCATAGCCTCGCTGCCAGCTGACATGAAGCAGGACTCGGGAGAAGACTTACTCGGACAAAGAGTACTCGGGCGCATCGCACTCGGGCCACATTCACTAAGGAGGATGAGCACTCGGCATTAGCTATGACTCAACTATGAAGGTCTCAGGGGCTACTGTGGAGGCCATAGGCCCCGGTACCTCATTACCAGTACATGGGCCACTCGGATAGAGGATGGGCCGGACCATGTAATTAGAGATAAGATAGCACCCGGCAGGCTGTACCTTGGATAATAAGGAAACAAAGTCTTAGTCGGATAGGATTCTATCTCTAAGAAGGAAATCCCTTAGTTGTATCTGACTGGGATCCTTATCATGTACCCCTGTCCCCTAGTATATAAAGGGAGGCAGGGCGCCCCTCAGGGCAAGCACAACAAGAGCAACCGGATCATCGATCCCCATATACTTCAGAGGAATAACACCTCAACTGGACGTAGGGTATTACCTCACCTTGAGGGCCTGAACCAGTATAATTCTTTTGTGTTCCTCTGTAATCCACCGAATTCACCCTCGCCGAATAACCCCATAGTTTTATTGCCGGTGCAAAGCATCGACACGGACAACAATTAAATCACAAGCTCTAGCTGACTTCATTGCCGAGTGGACGGAAGTTCAACTCCCTACATCAACAGCAAAGCTAGAGTACTGGACAATGTACTTCGACGGTTCTCTACGGATCGGCAGCGCCGGGGCTGGAGTCATATTGACGTCTCCCACTGGCGAAAAATTGAAGTATGTTCTACAAATCCACTTCCTGGCTTCCCACAACGTCGCCGAGTACGAGGCACTAATCCACGGGCTCCGCATTGTTATATCACTCGGCATACGTCGACTGGTTGTGCGCGGGGATTCTCAACTCATGGTAAACCAAGTCCATAAAAGACTGGGACCTATCTCGACGATACCATCGCGGCATACCTGTCAGGAGGTCTGCAAGCTAGAAAAACAAGTTCACGGGCTGGGAAATCACACATGTCCTGCGTCAATACAACGACGCGGCAGACGAGCTGGCAAACATGGGATCCAAGGGCGAGAAAGCAGTTCCAACTAGAATCTTTGTGGTGAGCAACTTATGGAGCCATCAGTCAAGAAGAAACCGGCACCGGAGCAGTCGGGAGGCGAAGCCTACCCGGCCAACAGATGAGGTGCTGCACATATGGTTAAGACCAGGAGGAATCCTGTTGTCAAATTTCTCCTGGACGATGAACTCCAGAAATCGCGGTCAAGCCGAGCAGATCAAGCGTCGAAGCAAAAGCTTCCTACTAGTCGGAGAAGACATGTACCGAAGGAGCGCATCCGGTGTCCTCATGCGCTGCGTCACAACCGAGGAGGGCAAGCAAATTCTACATTCGATTCACTCGGGCATATGTGGCAACCATGCCGCCTCCAGGACGTTAGTCGGAAAGGCTTACCGGCAAGGATTTTTCTGGCCCATAGCAGTAACAGACGCCAAGGACATTGTTCGCAAGTGCGAGGGTTGCCAGTTCTACGTAAGACAAACAAATCTCCCAGCCCAGAAACTCCAAACTATCCCTATTTCCTGGCCATTCGCAGTATGGGGGCCCGACATGGTCGGGCCTCTCAAGAAAGCGCCAGGAGGGTTTACACATTTATTCGTCGTGGTGGATAAATTCACCAAGTGGATTGAAGCTAAACCCGTTGCAACAATTACAGCGGCACGAGCAAAGGACTTCATCATGAGTATACTATTGGTTGTTTTATCGGCTTAAGAGATAAGGTTTGGTTGAATCCGTGATCGGTGGATTCAACCGAATCTCCTAAACCGAAGGAAACCCCCGAGCCCCACTAGTGCACATATAAAAGAGAAATTGGAGAAGAACGGGACGCCGCTCGCTCTCTGACTAAAACCCTAACTACTGTGCCCGATCCACAAATGCACTAGAAGGGGTTCATGACGCCCTCATTCATCTAAACACTGCAAGATCAATCAATCAAGCATCGGCACAGAGGAGCATCAAGAAGAAGAGGAAACAGAGAAGAAGAAATCAAATTGAGATGGCTTCACAAGCAGGTCAGTGATTAGAATTAAATTTTCCGCATAGGTGATTGAACTTCTAAGGGGAATTAAACTCAGTGAATCAATTTTATTCAACACTGTAATTTAATTTCTCCAACATTGTGGTATCAGAGCCTAGCCCCTTAGAAATCAATCCCAAGTCATCATCCCTCAGTGAAGCCATTATCAATTTAATTCGGCAAAAAAAATCAAAATCCCCAAATTCCAATTAAACAAAAACCCTAAATCCCCAAAAATTCCCAAATATGAGGAACCCTAATTTCAATAAGACCAAAATCAACGCGAATTCAAGGAAATCAGGATTATCTTTACCCGGTTCGTCGTCTTCGCTGCCGATGTGCTCGCATCCGTGCGTCGCCTATCGGGCAGCCGCTGTTTGCCGCCGCGTGTGTTCTCCGCCACGTGCGTGCCTCGGAAACTCCTCTCCGCCGCACGCTGAACTGTCGCCATGCGTCGCCGCTAAACCACCCCCGGCGCCTAGACCGGTCTCGCGCCGTCGCTCGCCGTGCGAGACCGAGGCTCGCCCGGTGTTGCTTTTGCGGCAAGGGGAGAGAACTGGGGTGGGAGGGGAAGAGGAAAGAACGGGAAAGGAGAGCCTTGGCCGTCGTCGCACTGCTTCGGCTCGGTGCACTCGTCGGCATCAGCGCGCCGCTTGCTCGTCGAGTGGTGTCGGGAAGAAGACGAGGAGAAAAGGGGATCGGCCGGGGAATCTCCCAGGACCTAGTGTTTCGGTCCGTCACCCGCCGATGTTTTTCAATCCAGTAAATAACTTCAGCCGGCAACCCAATCCCATGGATACTCATCGGACGGCGATGGAAATTAGAAGCGGGGATGACGATGGTCGTTCGATCTAGATTGAACACTGGCCGACATTAGCGGCCGACTGCACTGAGAGCCGATGGCCTTCTGGGCCACGTGCGCGCACAGCCACATGCCTGGGCGCGACTGGGCCCAAATTGAATTAAATCAATTTCCACTTTTTACTCATTTTATTATTACAGAAATCGCATTTATATGCTTTCTTGCATTAAAAATGAGAAAAATTATGGACACTTAGTTTTGATGACCTCAGAAAATTTATTTCTAGCTAATGGAATGAGCAACAGGATAAAGTTTTGCTGGAAAGTATTTATGATGTGAAATTATTTTTGACCAACATTAATTATACATTTCATACCGTCATAAATTAGATATTGCTTCTCTCTAATTTATTTCTGCCCACAACCCACGAGTGTCAGTAATTGAGGATTATTTCTGTTTTTTCATATATTTTTAAATTTTTGTTCACTCTGCCCAACGGGTGGAAATAAATTTAGAAAAGGAGCCTATTCGCCGACATGCATGTGATTTGTGAATGAGGCCAAAGGCAAATTAGATCATATGCAATATTTTTTTGCTAATTCATTTTCTCCACGTTATTTCAGCATTGGTGTAAAGTAAAATTAATTAGCACCCCTTGATGGGACAAATTTTCGCTGAGTGGACAGAACGATGTGCTACTGAATCATGCATGTTGGACTATTGACTTAGCACTAAAGAGAGGACTCCCTTGAGGAGCCATGTACACTGACGAAATGAGTTCAGGAAGTTTATGATATACAAGTGGAGTTACGAAGAAAAGTGGCCTCTTGGAAAAAGTCCAACAGAATGTCTCTGCAATGTAGCATAAAGAGTACTATCAGCTCCAGGAATTAATTGGAGGGATTGATCCAACTCTTAAACGTGTTAAGACGTTACTTGGCAAAGCATTGAGGAGAATTTTAAGACCTCATGCTAAGAGTCCATGGCTAGTAGCCCTTAATAAGTTAAACTGATCACAGCACGCCAGTACGGGGCTGAATGGCAAAGGTATGTAAAGCAAAGTCACATCCTTGAGATGACTCATATGGCACATACACTAAAGAACTTACTATGGACATGGAAATTGTCCTGAAGGTTTCTCTTAGTGATTTATACTTGAACTCTCTTGGTCCTGACTCCTAGTCCGCCTTCAAGATTAATTATAAATACTTCAGAAAGAGAAGTGCGACATAGCCCAAAGCAGAATTGAAGGTCTCCCACTCCAAGTCGGAAGAGGAAGAGTGACAAAGGGCCTGATAAGGCGAAAACTTAAAGATCAGCTCTAACCCTCAATCCATACTAAAGGAAGAGGAAGACAATCAAGGCCAAGCTCGGGTATATGGTAGAAAGACCATATCAACGCCCATGAGTCTGGAGGGAGTAACCTGCTCAAGCAAAGCCGCATCTCTCGAGTCTCAAGCTTTAGCTGGCCTCCACCATGCAAGTCCATATTGCTGCAGTTTTGCAGTAAAGATGGCCATTGGCAGAGGGATTGGTCGCATCTTCTGAGAGTGGCTAGCTAAGGAAAGGTATAAATGAGATTTTGAATAGTAATCTAATGTTAATGACAGTTTCTTTACTCTGAATCAATGCTCTCCATTAATACTGGTGGTTGGCCTCCACTCAGGTGCCACTGTGCACGTCTGTAAGTCATTGCAAGGATTGACTACTGTCCAGGCGGTAGCAAGAAAGGGAGGCGAATCCTAAGAGTAGCTGATGGAGCGGAGATCGAAGTGCAAGGCCGTTGGAGACTAAACTTAAACTTCTGACTAGTGGCTACAATTTAATTCTGAATAATGTTTTATTTGCTCTGCAATTACAGAGAAACTCATTTCTGTTCTGAGTGTTGACAGAAACTGGTTAATTTGTGGGTGCCATGGGCCGACGGGTACCTCATGACAAGCATATGGGCCACTCACTCGGATAGAGGATGGGCCTAGCCTTGTAATTAGAGATATAGCTAATTCAGCAGACTTCACCTTGTATAGAAAGGAACATACAGTCCTAGTCGGGTGCGTTATATCTCTAAGGGGAGATCTCCTGTCGTAAATCCGATGCGGGACTCCTACCTTGTAACCCTGTCCCCCAGTATATAAGGGGAGGCAGGGCGCGCCCCATTGAGGGCCAAGTTGAGTTGGTTCACCAGAACTACCACCGTATATCCTCAAAGGAATATCATATAAACTGACGTAGGGTATTACCTCACATTGAGGGCCTGAACCAGTATAAAATCCCTCTGTGTTCCTTTGCAATCCACCGAGTTCCCATCCGCCGAGTAGCCCCCATATATTTATTGCCGGTGGTAAAACATCGACAGTTGGCGCGCACGCTCAGGTCTCCAGGGGATCCGGCGCGATCTACATTCCTGCAAGCTCGATGGATCCAGCAACCGAAGTCGACGGCGGCAAACTCTCCCCGGAGATACAATTGCATTCAGAAGCTTGGACTTCGTCGCCGACAGATCAGGCAATCTCACCGCCGGCCGACACGGACCCGATCCAACCGGTCCGAGGAAGCCACTGACTCCACGCGCAGGTCGTCCCACACGACGCTGCGGCAATCTTTGACGACATGCTGCGGCGATCTCCAAATATTACGCCCGAGTCCTGGGACAACTCTTCCTTCCAGTGTTTCGACTCGGACTTGGTTCTGAGCCCAGCCGAGATCGGGCCGAGAAGGGAAGAGATCGTCAACTTCCCGTTCGGAACTCGGCGACGCCGCGGATATCTACAATCTACATCCGACGCGACAAACCCGATCCCCTGGAGTTCGACTCGGATACGGCTCCGAGCTCGCTCGAGAACAGGATCTAGGGAGGTCGGAGTTTTTACACTCATCCCCTCAGCCATCCCGACTCGACTCGAAGTCGGACTCCCAACTTCCAGTCGGACTACGACTCTAAGTCGGATAGCCGCAGTCGGCAAGCTTCTCCCCGCCACGAGAAATCTTCATGCATCCAAAGGCTCTACTCCTACTCAGGATCACGCCGACTATCACGAACAACAGTAGGAGGAGGCCTGGCCGATCTGCGAGAACAACAGGAGGAAGAAACAAGACGCACTGCATGACGCCTCACAACGACGGCCTACGCAGGGCTGGGCGAACCGCTCAGCAACAAACCCTCCAAACAAAAGTCGGAGATGCACCAGACGTCTTCGTTACACGCCACAGCAGAATGTCGTGGTAGACCGTAACCCTACTGGACACGGTCCAAGGTCGGCCTGATCACCAGGCCACCCGCGATCGCAAGGATATAAAGCCGATGTTAGCCCGCTGGCTTTATACTTACCGCTGCGATGCAAGCAGCACCAGTCGGGCACACACTCGTACTGACCAAGCTCAATCAACTTCCCCAGCGGCAGTCTTATCCACCTCAAAGCGACGTCGAGCGGCCGGCTCTAGTCGGCAGCACTGCGGAGTCAAGCCAGACGTCACTCGCGAACCAACAACAAACCGGGCAACCGTCGAAGCGAACCGTCGGGACAACCAGGACCTCCGAGACCACTGCGGGCGCGACCTTCAGGCAAGACATTAATACTCGATCAGCCGCAAACGAGAGGAAGACGAGCAACGCCAACTGGAAGACGAGAACGAGCAATTCGGCCTCCCACTACGAGCGGTTTCGCCGCCGTAGTCGAGGTCGGAGTCCTCATGAAGACGAAGGAGTACCGGCCTTCACTCAGGAGCTACAACAGTCGACTGGCCGTCAAGTTTCAAGCCTACAGGCATCAAAAAATACGATGGCAAGACTAATCCCGAGTCCTGGCTCACGGTCTACACTCTGGCGATTCGAGGCTGGGGGAAATCAGAAAGTCATGGGCTAACTACCTCCCAGGTCGCTTTAGCCGACTCAGCGAGGACATGGCTAGCAGGACTTCCCAAAGCATCAATCGACTCCTGGGGGGAACCCGGAAACGCTTCATCGCCAACTTCCTAGGGAACATACGAGAGGCCATCTTCGAGTACGACCTATATCAGTTGCATGCAAAAGGAAGAACGAGTCTCTTCGTGACTTCAATTCAAGAGGTTTTCTGAGAAGAAGAACTCAATCCCAAATCGTCAAAGGATGAGGTCATCATCGCCATCCTTTCGAAAAGGAGTCAAAGACACCTCGTTCAAATCGACAAATCAACACGCGGAAGCCTCCGCAACTCTGTCAAGGCCTATTCGACATGGCAAACAAGTACGCCGACTCGGCCCGCGCTGTTGCTGAGGCCCTCGATGACAGTCACCCTGACAGAAGAACACGGGACGACACCGACGACGCGGTCCCGACTAAGCTGGGAATCCGCAAACGCAAGTCAGACGGCTCCATTGTGGCAGTCGGTCACAATCCTGCCTTCGACCTTCAACAACTGAGGATTTATCAGAACAACAAGTGACATGCTCGGTGGGCTCACAAGCTCAAACACATCTATGTGTGCGAGGATGGCATCCCCACTCCCAAATACCGAACAGCTAAGTCGCTTCCTGATAAAAATCTCCTCACTCGGCTTGCTACCAATGCCACAGCCGCTTACATACCTAATAGGTGGTATACAAGCTGCGCAATTTACTTTTTTTCCGTTTTTGCTCTTAAATGATACAAAAGTACTCGAGTAGCATAAATCCGATCCGTGAAACTTCTGCTCCATGTAAGACGAACTCAAGTCACCCAAAACGCGTGGCTGGGAAAGAGCCATGAGCCAACTCCCGACGCTAGGGGGCTATGACTAGTCGGTGCAGAGTGCTTAAACGTAAGGGGTCAACTACTCGAGGAAATTATATCAAAAAGAGGAAGAACACGTATTTACATACATTGTAAACATTCATTCGGGTGATTATTTTCATCATCAGATGCCTACTCATCCGAATATTTTTATATTGCAGGCCCAGCTCCGGATATGCGTGCACAGGAACTCAGGGCTTCGAGGCCTTATCTCCTACGCTCGGGGCTGGACAAGTCTGCCGAAAATACACTCGGGATGCTCCATGAGGGCTACTTACGAGTACTTGCGCCAGTCGGGACGTCATCTTCCCTGACTACGCTCCATGGGAGGCTAACAATCGGCCCCGCGCGCCAGTCGGGCTGTGTACCACTCGGCTTAAGTAGGGTACGCCCCATGAGGGTCGCTAGCCGAATCCTACGCTAATGCTAGGTTTGGGGTACCTTATTTGGCTCCGCACTCTGTCAGGTTGGGTAACCCCATGAGGGTCGCCAGCCGAATCCTATGCTAATGCAGATTCGGGTGCCTAGCTTGGCTATAACTCTGTTGGATAGGGTACGCCCCATGAGGGGTCCACCAGCCGAACCCTCTGCTAATGCAAGGTTCGGGTACCTTGTTCGCTTTTCCCAAGTCAGAGAAGACTTTTACATCGTCAAAAGCGCATCCGGAGTTTCTCATGCATGGCGTCACACTGAGGAGGGCAAGCAGATCCTGCAACATACCTTACTCGGGTTACATGTGGCAACCAGTTTGCATCCAGAACGTAAGTCGGAAAGGCTTGCGAATAAGGATTTCTCTGCATGCTTGATTGCGGTTACCAAACACAAAAAAACTCATCCTGACAATGCGATGGATGATTACTTCCCCTAGAGCTATGCTGGATAGGTCGCTCAGGCCGGCTTATTTGGTAAGCAGCCGACAAAATATGAGTTCCTACAGTAGCATGCTCCATGTGGGCCGCCCGCAAGGCTGAGTTGAAATTATAGCGCTGGTGCTACCCAACAGGAAACCGATGAGGTAAGCAGATATGCTTCATCGAGAGCCTTATTGCTAAACATATATGTTTGGGTATCTGTCTTATCCCACCAGATCTCGAGGATATCATCCTTACAGAGGATCACAAGCTGGTTTTCATTAATTGGAGATGCAGGGTATCTGCTCTCGAGTACACCTAACCACTAATGAATGGATTTATTTTTTCATATACAGTTTTGGTTACTCGGCCTACATGCGTGGCCACCAGTTGCCATGAGCAGCATTATTCCGCGCTGACATGACGCGGATGAGTGTTCTAACTTTCGTTTAGTAGTACACTACTCGGGAGAGACTATAAATTCTCAATTCGGATGACATGACGGCGGATCGAGTCTACTTTCGAGTAGTAAACTACTCGGGAGAGACTGATATTCTCATTTCCGCTGGACATGATGCGGAGGAGTCTAACTTTCGAGTAGCATACTACTCGGGAAAGACTATAAACATTCTTCCAGCTAACGAGCTGAAGAATCTAACTTCCGAATGGGACGCCACTCGGGAAAGACTATAAACACCTTTTCCAGCTGACATGAAGTGACGAGTCGAATTTTCGAGTAGTATATTACTCGGGAAAGACTATAAACACCCCTTTCCAGCTGACATGACGCTGATAGAGTCCCATATACGAGTAGCATCCTACTCGGCAAGACTATAAACACACATTCCCGACTGACATGAAGTCGAAGAGTCCTACATACGAGTAGTTCCCTACTCGGCAAGACTATAAAATCATATTCCGGTTGACATGATACCGAAGAGTCTCATGTACTAGTAGTAATGCTACTCGGGAAAGACCTTCAAGGTTAAAGATCTTTGACTTCATGTTTAATGTTTTCACAATTAAGCACAAAGTCGGGGGCTACACCTAATAGGTGCGCCTATTCGGCGGCACACTATTCCAACATCTACATGGATGCCTTCATAGCCTCGCTGCCAGCTGACATGAAGCAGGACTCGGGAGAAGCAGCACTCAGACAAAGAGCACTCGGGAGCAATGCACTCGGGGAGACTTCACCATGGAGGATGAGCACTTGACATCAGCTGTGACTCAACTATGAAGGTCTCAGGGGCTACTGTGGGTGCCATGGGCCCCGGGTACCTCATGACAAGCATATGGACCACTCGGATAGAGGATGGGCCTAGCCTTGTAATTAGAGATATAGCTAGATTCGGCAGACTTCGCCTTGTATAGAAAGGAATATACAGTCCTAGTCGGGTGTGTTATATCTCTAAGGGGAGATTCTCCTAGTCGTAATCCGATGGGGACTCCTACCTTGTAACCCTGTCCCCTAGTATATAAGGGGAGGCAGGGCGCCCCATGAGGGCAGGTTGCAACAAGTTTTCATCAGAACCACCACCGTATATCCTCCAAAGGAATACATACAAACTGGACGTAGGGTATTACCTCACATCGAGGGCCTGAACCAGTATAAAATTTCCTCTGTGTTCCTTTGCAATCCACCGAGTTCCATCCCCGCCGAGTAGCCCCATATATTTATTGCCGGTGTAAAACATCGACATGTCCAGGCGGTAGCAAAGGGGAGCGAATCCTAAGAGTAGCTGATGGAGCGGAGATCGAAGTGAAGGCTGTTGGAAACCTAGCACTTAGACTCCCTATGCTAACAATTTAATTCTGGAATAATGTTTGTTTATTTTGCTCCCTCAATTAAGAGAAACCTTATTTTCTGTTCGAGTTTGACAGAAACTGGTTATGACTGTCATTTTTCAAAGAGAATATGTTACATTATTAGATAATAAAGTGATTGGCTTCGCCTTCGTGCGAGATAAGCTATTCTTGCTCTCTTTGGATGACATGGTCCTGAAGTTAATAATGCCTGCAATGATAAAGTAATGAATGTGATAAATGAGACGTCGTCGAAATTATGGCACTGTCGCTTAGGCCATATTTCTAGGGGGAGAATTGAACGTCTCATAAGAGAAGAGATACTCCTTCCCTTAGACTTTTCTGACGCGGATCATTGCATAGATTGCATTAAGGGAAAATTCACTAAAACAATAAAGAAAGGAACCACTAGGAGCTCAAGTCCACTAGAAATAATTCACACTGATATTTGTGGACCGTTCCCGGTGACATCTGTGGATGGATTTGATTCATTTATAACATTCACAGATGATTATTTCCGTTATGGTTACATAGTATTCACCACCACGGTCCGATCTCACAACACTGATATTTGTGGACCGTTCCCGTGACATTCTGTGGATGGATTTGATTCATTTATAACATTCACATATGATTATTCCCGTTATGGTTACATTTACCCCATAAGCGACCGTTTCGAATCTCTTGAGAAATTTAAGATATTTAAAACTGAAGTGGAGAATTAGCATAATGTTAAAATTAAAGTTGTGAGATCGGACCGTGGTGGTGAATACTATGGGAAACACGCTCCATTTGGGCAAATTCCTGGTCCATTTGCCTTGTATCTCCAGCAATATGGGATTATTGCCCAATATTCCCATGCCTGGAGAACCTCAAGCAGAACGGAGTAGTAGCAGAAACGACGCAACCGCACACTCATGATATGGTGCGTAGTATGCTGAATCACTCCACTCTGTCACCTAAGCTGTGGATTGAAGCACTTAAAACAGCTGCACACATAAATCAACAGAGTGCCTAGTAAAATCAGTGCCTAAGACCCCTTATGAATTGTGGACCGGAAGAAAACCAACACTCAATTATTTACGTGTGTGGGGCTGTCGTGCCGGAAGCCAGATATTTAATCCACAATTAAAGAAATTAGATCCTAAGACTGTGAGCTGTCATTTTATCGGTTATCCCGAGAGATCCAAAGGATACCGATTTTTATTGCCCAGACCGGGTTACTAAATTTTGTGGAGACTAGACATGCTGTCTTTCTTGAGGACAATAAATGGGGGAGCTCACAGAAAAGGGAAATTAATCTTGAGGAAATTCGGGCTAATATTCAAACTCCGGAAATCCGAGAGACTGATATTCCAATTATTCAGAACATCCCCATAATTTCTAATGTGCCACGTGATGTAGCACCGCCAATGGGTAATTCTGGACCATCTGGGGCTACACCTTCTGTTGAGGAAAGTATTGAGAGTAATAATGATGATGAGCCTCAACAGATTGAAGTGACACATAATGAAGAAGAACCTCCACATGAAGATCCTCAACCTCAAGTGACAAACAATGAAACTCAAGAATTAAGAAGGTCACAGCGGGTGAGGAGATCTGTCATCCCTGATTATTATGAAGTATACATAAATGAAGAAGACATGGGGAAGGTAGACGATCCCACCTCATTTAAAGAAGCAATAAACAGCAAGGATTCATCTAAGTGGCTTCAGGCTATGGAAGATGAACTAAAATCAATGAGCCATAATAAAGTATGTGATTTAGTAGAAGTTCCTAAAGGAGTCAAAACCGTAGGCTGTAAGTGGGTCTACAAAACCAAGCTTGACTCTAGAGGGAACATCGAACGATTCAAAGCAAGGCTAGTTGCCAAGGGTTTTCACAGAGAGAAGGAATTGACTATAATGAAACTTTTTCTCCTGTCTCTAAGAAAGACTCATTCAGAATTGTCATGGCGCTAGTGGCTCACTTTGACTTAGAACTCCATCAGATGGATGTAAAGACTGCATTTATAAATGGTGACCTAAAAGAGAATGTTTACATGACACAATCAGAAGGTTTTGTTATGGAAGAAAAAGGCCATTTAGCATGCAAGCTTAATAAATCCATCTATGGACTTAAACAAGCGTTCAGGCAATGGAACCTTAAATTCGATCAGATCATCAGACAGTTCGGATTTAAGGAGAATGAGGTGGACAACTCTATTTATGTTAAATATAAAGGTGATAAATTCATCATCCTAGTACTCTATGTTGATGACATTTTGTTAGCAAGTAGCGATAAGAACCTGCTGCGAGAAACTAAAGAATTCTTGTCATCAAAATTTGATATGAAAGATCTTGGTGAAGCATCTTATGTTTTGGGCATTGAGATTCACCGAGACAGGTCCAAAGGAGTGCTAGGACTATCTCAGAAAGCTTACATCTCAAGAATCTTAGAAAGATATAATATGAGTAAATGCGCCTCTTCACCTGCTCCAATGATGAAGGGCGATAAATTCGGATTATTTCAAAGTCCAAGAAATGAGTTAGAATCTAAAGAAATGGACAAGGTACCTTATGCTTCAGCTATCGGAAGCTTGATGTATGCACAAGTCTGTACGCGACCAGACTTAGCATTCGTCACAGGGATGCTTGGCAGATTTCTGTCTAAACCAGGAATGGACCACTGGAAGGCAGTAAAGAAAGTTCTACGTTATTTACAAGGCACTAAACATTACATGCTTACATACAGAAAGTCTGATAAGCTTGAAGTCCTAGGCTATTCAGACGCTGATTTCGCAGGGTGCGTAGACACAAAGAAATCCACTTCAGGATATATTTTCACCCTTGCGGGAGGAGCTATTTCATGGAAAAGCTCTAAACAAACGCTTACTGCATCGTCGACAATGCAAGCGAAATTTGTAGCATGTTACCATGCGACAGGGCAGGCCGTATGGCTTAAGAATTTCATCCCAAGATTAAAAGTGGTTGACAGCATTGAGAGACCACTTGTTATATACTGCGATAATGAAGCTGCAGTATTCTATACGAGTAACAACAAGTCAAGTGAAGCTGCCAAACACATTGACATTAAATATCATGTTGTGAAAGATAGTGTCCAGGATCAAACAATTAAGATTGAGTACATAAATACTAAATTTATGCTTGCGGATCCGCTAACCAAAGGCTTACCTCCCAACTTATTTAAAGAACATGTAGCCGGCATGGGATTAAGTGATTGCCTTTGACTAAAATCCTGGAAATAAAGGGGATTAATTTTCAATCAACACCCGCTAAGTTAAGATATGAGTTTATTTAAGTATTATAGTGAACTATAGGTCTTGTAGTCTTAATGACGTTTAAAGTTGTTATGACACATTGCCTTGGGGAGCTGTTTTACTTAATAGACTTAGAAATTAATTAAGCCTCTAAATCAAGGGGAGAATGTTGGTTGTTTTATCGGCTTAGAGATAAGATAAGAGATAGAATCCGTGATCGGTGGATTCAACCGATTCTCCTAAACCGAAAAGGAAACCCCCGAGCCCCACTAGTGCACATATAAAAGAGAAATTGGAGAAGAACGGGACGCCGCTCTGTCTCCGTCTAAAAAACCCTAACTACTGTGCCCGATCCACAAACGCACTAGAAGGGGTTCATAAGGTCCTTCTACGTCTCAACACCGGCGACCAAGATCAAACAAGCCGACGTCGGCACACACACAGAGAAGCATCAAGAAGAAGAGAAAACAGAGAAGAAGAAATCGAGATGGCTTCACAAGCAGGTCAGTGATTAGAATTAAATTTTTCCGCATAGATGATTGAACTTCTAAGGGATAAACTCAGTGAATCAATTTTATTCAACACTGTAATTTTAATTTCTCCAACAGTTTCCTCTGCCATAAAAAATACCGCGGCCTGCCGCCTCCTGAACAAGGATTGACGAAACCTCCAAAGACAGAGCCATCTCGGCAAAAACAGCGAACTCAAAATCTGAAAAGGTACAGCTATTCAGAAGTTGAAAGAATGACCAAAACCTTTTCACACAAGCTAGGCCAAGGCAACTATGGTGATGTTCACAAAGGCAACCTCCGTAATGGCCGTCAGATAGTGGTGAAGTTACTGAAGAATTGCAGAGGCGATGACAAGGAGTTTCTGAACGAGGTTGCGAGCATCGGCACAATTTCACATGTCAATGTTGTTCCTCTGCTGGGGTTCTGCTTGCAAGGACCGGCAAGAGCTCTAATCTATTGAGTACATGCCAAATGGCTCGCTTGAAAGCTATGCTTTCAGCAATGATGATTCTATAGAGGAGAATTAATCCCTATGGATATACTGGGAGAAATTATATGAAATTGCGATTGGTGTCGCGAGAGGACTCGAGTATCTCCACGGAAGCGGCAATGCTAATATTATGCATCTCAAAATCAAGCCCCGAAACATTCTTCTGGATCAGCAGCTATGTCCAAAGATTTCTGATTTTGGAGTAGCAAACCTGTGCTTGTGGAAAGAGAGCAAGACATCCACTCACAATGTGAGGGGAAGAGATGGCTATGATGCACCTGAAGTAGTGTCCAGGAAATTCGGAGCAGTCAGCAGCAAGTCTGACGTCTACAGCTATGGCGTGATGGTCCTTGAGATGATTAGAGCAAAAAGACGTATTAATGTTGGTGCTGACACTACCACAAAGTATTTTGCTGAATGGCTGTATGATCACCTGGATCAGTTCTGCAATAGTATTTCTAACATCAGTGGTGAGACAAGAGAGCTTGTAAGGAGGATCATCGTAGTTGGTCTGTGGTGCATACAAACAGCACCTGCAAATAGGCCTTCAATGAGCAGAGTTGTTGAGATGTTGGACAATAGCAGCACAAACTTGGATTTGCCAGGAAAATCTATTGAATAGTTAAACATGGTTGTAAACATTGTTAAAATCAAGAAAAGTAGTGTTTGTACCCCACCAAGAAAGAAAAAACTGCAGGCGCCCTTTGCATATGTGTAATGTTAATTTCAAAAGAGCATTGAAACATTGCATTTTGTTATTTGTCAGAAGAGGAATAGTTTCAGATACTTTGGTCTTTACAATACATGGTAGCTTCAGGAACTATTCATACAGTGTCATCCTCTGCAGATGGAAAGTGCTCACTCTGTATTTAAACCTCTAGCAAAGTTAACTGGGAATCAATTGTTGAAATTTAGACAGTTGAATAAGTGAATTCAACATCATTTCTGGAATATCTCAAGAGAACAAAAGGTCCATTAAGCATGAAGATGAACGACAGCAACACTTTCATATTACCCCTCACTGCTAAAACAGCACACCACCTAAAAGACACTACCTCACAGAAAACACACAGAAGCGCTAACAGCTACTCCAGCTACCATTCACGTCACATGGTAGTGCTCCAAAGAAGAAAGATAGACAGATAGTCGAGGCTCGAGATGAAGCCCCAAGGAGCATGATGAGATCCATGCATGCCACCATACAGATATGTGATTACACGAAGTTAGCACCGGGGTGCCGGCATACTGCAGGCAGCTGCCACCTTCTTGCTGTTCTGGGAGTCGATGTACTTCCTCAGGTCGGGGTTCTTCGCGTACCTGCACAGGCAGCGCTTCTGCACCCGGAGCACCGCGCAGCACGCGGCGGACGGCGCCTCGCTCCAGAGGATCGCCGGCGCGCAGGGGCGCAGCGCCAGCGGGTCGCACTTCGCGGACGGCGCGGTCCTGGACGCCCGGCACACCGTGCCGGGAGAGGTGACCCTAGCCAGTACGAGTGCAAGGACGAGCACCACGTTAGGCTTCATGGCTCGTCGCTAACGGCACCACCGGTAGCTACTGAGACGAGCTGCGAGACTGCAACAGTTTGGGACTTGGGAGGACAAGAGAGGTGGTGTTTGTAGATGGAGTTGTGCTGCATTTGAAGGAATTGAAGCGAGGATAGCGGCCCGGGAAATGATGCGGATTTTAGTTGCACAATAGCGTGAGTGGTAGAGTACGGTCGTTTGCATCAAGTGCTTGGGGTTTCTGAACAATTTGTTCTTGTTGTCAGTATGGAAGGCAGAACTGCTTCGGAGTTGTTAGCGTGAAGTACTAGACTGTATGTACAGTACATGCCAAGATTGTCATGCACTCAACTGAGTTTATTACTGCTAATTTCTCGAGAAATACAACGACAAGTTGATCGGACCGTGTTTCACTTCGAAGTTTTTGGTAACACTGAGCAGAAATCTAGCGTGCAGATGGCTGTGTATCACGTTGTTGCATCGCTCACACAACGCGTCAATTTCAGGTTTTCAGCTAGAGCTCAGCTATGCAAAAGCTTAGCAGCTCGGTGCGGGCACCTTGCACGCGGTGAAAACCCTCTTGACGCGATTGGAGCTGACGATGCGTTTCACTTTCGGGTCGTCCTTGTAAAGGCACAGGCAGCCGGAGCCCTGCGCCTTGAGCTTGCCGCAGCACGCGGATGACGGCGCCCCCTGCCCCTCCCCGGCGAACGCGTTCATGCACGCGCTCAGCTGCATCAGGTCGCACGACGCCGTCTTCGCCGCCCTCGCGCTGGCCGCGGCCGGGGTAGCCAGCAGGAGGAGGCACAGCAGCGCGGCCACGGCGAGCGCCGCGAGGAACGAGGGAAGAGAAGGCCTCGTCATCGCGACGGCTGGATGGGTCTCTTGCTTGACACTGCAATGCTAGGATGGGTTGCGGTGGCCGCCATGGCTGGTGTGTGTAGCTTTTGTAGGCGCCGGCGGGGACAATGTGGCAGCCTGGCAGGTGAGTCACGGTGCAAGCGTGTGCAAGTGCGGCAGGCCGGTCATGGCGAAAGCACCTCGTACGCGTCCACCGGTTACCAGGTGAAGCACGGTGAAAGAAGCGTTCACCAGAACAGGAGAGTTCAACACTTGCCATGAGTACATGGCTCTTATATGGTTAATACAGTAAATTATAAGCACGCTAGAACAACTCAGCAGGTGGATGCGATCTAATATAAGAACTTGAGAATCGAATATCCAAGTGTAACAATTTGACAAGTGAAAGCGTTATAGTAAAATAACTTGACAGTTTAGTATTTTAGTGTAACAACTTGGCTAGATTTATACAGTTTTGGTTAAAGAGTGCTAAATGAGTATTTTTTTTTTCACAATGTCAATATGCCATCACATAGCTATCCTTTGGATATTATCTTACAATCTTGCATTTAATCTATAAACAATTGTGTTGCTCATTCAATTTACACCACCGGTTTGGATTTTTTTTTCTTTACCTTATCAAATCTCAACCAAAATACGAAATTTTCTAGGTAGTAAAATTTGACTTTTAATTACTAAATGACAAAAATTAAGTATGCTTATACAAAACTAAATAAGTACTTAAAAACTGACAAAAAAATATTCGAAATAATCAAGTTGTTCTTAATTTATTGTATCAAAAACGCACCCACTTATAAGTTGTTGCACCAGTACACTCACTTCCTAAATTCTTCCTAAATTCTTGTACTAGGTTGTACCCACCTATCAAGTTGTTTCAATAACATGCTCACTTCTTACCTTTTTTACTAAATTACACCCACCTATTAAGTTGGTGTACCGTAAATGCAATTTACTCGTGGTTAATGTATTGCATTGCAGATATCCCATTAATCTGGCCGAGATAGAACTCAGTATTCTGGAAAAGCCTCTAGCATATATTAATATTAATGCTTTTGACAGCTAAACTTGCTTCTTGGCCTAACAACGACGTCCCCCATGTCGTGGCAAACATCTGGTTGAAGTAACTGTATTCGTTTGTTCCCTTCAATGGCTCAATCCCTACAGGCCAAGCTATCCTTTTCTTGCCAATATAGGCTCCCTGACTATACTAGCATTGTAAGTGCTTATAAAGACGTGGTTGTAAGCTGTAACTAGACCGACCAGAAAATACCAGTTTTAGCTGTGTAATATCAAACACACAAAGCTATGCCTCCTCATTTTCCAATCGATTCTGACAGTGACCAGAATGTCAGAATGCCATTTCATGGGCACAACTCGATCCACAAGCTTCTTGGTGGAGGGAAAGGTGTGCTGTTATTTTTCACTTTCTAGGAAATTATTCAACATTAGTGCTTTTTATCATAGCTTCTCAATGAGTCTATGTGATTATGGATTTCATTGTTGGAGCTATGCAGTTGCGGACATTCTGCTGTGGAAGAACAGGAACTTATCTGCAGGGGTCCTTGCTGGGGCAACATTGATATGGTTCTTGTTCGATGTGGTAGAATACAATATAATTCCACTCTTTTGCCAGATTGCCATTCTTGCCATGCTTGTGCTCTTCATTTGGTCAAATGCCGCACCACTCTTGGACAGGTATTACCTTTTCTTTCCTGGAGAGATGATAGAAAACTCAACTTTAATAAATTTCCTGGAGAGAGTATAACACAAGGCATTAGTTAGTAAAACTCAACTGTTTCTCGATTGCAGGGCCCCTCCAAGGATCCCAGAAGTCATCATCTCTGAACACGCCTTTAGAGAAATGGCATTGACCGTCCATTACAAACTAGCATACACTGTATCTGTTCTTTACGACATTGCATGTGGAAAGGATCTGAAGAGATTTCTCTTGGTACATAAAAATCTGTTCCTTTGCTATCTTAATAAGAGAAGAAAAAACATGTGACAGTTCCATGCTGTCCAAGGATTGTGCAATTCTTTTTAGAGAGCTAAAATTGACCAAATTAGACACATCAGAATATTGAATTGCAGTGTTAGCCAATAATACTCATAATGTTAATTTGCTATTGCTGTTCACAATTCAATATGGCCCTGGATTAACAATCAGGTAGTTCTGATATTAAGGTGGTTGGATCTCTATTGGTATTGTCAGCGATTGGAAGTTCTTGCAGCTTCACAAGTTTACTATATATTGGTAGGTATCCCAGATAAATATTAAATTTTAATTAAGTCTGAAAAGATCATATAAAACCAAACTTTCACATTATGACAAGTTTTTTACTTCTTACTTCCACAGGATTCTTGTGTGCTCACACTTTGCCAGTGTTGTACCAAAGATATAAGACAGAAGTGGACCACCTAGTTGTAAGGGGTAGCGAAGACATCAAGAAGTTCTACAAGAAGGTTGATTCCAATCTGCTCAACAAAATACCAAGAGGCCCTGTGAAGACAAAAGTTAAATGATATATACACCGCAAGGCTGTCAGAAAATATAAATGATTCCTTTGAAAGAGAATGGGCATACAGTGGAATAGATTTCAAGGAGAACTTAATATAAGTAGCAAAGCGTCATGGCCTGAGAACCCCACCTTGGCTCATGACAAGATTTGTGCAAAGCAGATGGGACTCCAGTTGAGAGTTCAAACCTGACCACTAGCATCCAAATGTACCTATCAATGCATATGTATACTTTCATCAGCTAAAAAACCAATATAAAAAGAATTGATGCTTAAATCGACAAAGCGTGTCAGTATGTTACTATCAAGAATTCAACGGTGCCCTTTTTTCAACTGACAATGTGACAGTGTGGAGTCTGTACGGGTAGACATTAAAAGCATCTGAAAACAGAACAGTATAAAGGACAACTGCCAATAATTGCCAGATTGTCCAAGAAAAGAGGAAGATAAACAGGGAATTAGATTTTTTACATCTCCAACTGCTGTGTTTTACTAAGATACAGAAAAAAGTTGTTATTTGCAGGGCCAAAACCTATGGCATCAAACACTGCCATGACGGTCAAAGTTTCGTCCAATAATTTAAACCTCCTATATTTATATATCTTGAATCTGCTACAGTAGAATCACGTGTTTGATACATCAAGGCCCTTGTTTTTTTCTTATATTAGTAGATGAAATATCCATGCGAAACTTCTCCTCTGTTATAGAGATAAACATGTCCCTCAACTCTCCTGGAATGTCCAAATCTTCAAGGACCTTAAAAATAAATAGAGAAGTACAAGATCAGACAATTTTTCCCAATGCGTGTAGAAGATGAACATTACGGTGAATGCATACCTTGAAAACTCCTTCAATATTTCGACCACCAACAAGAAATGCTGTACCTGTGTTTTTACATTCGAGAAGTATCTCCAGCATTCTATTGTAATCGCCTCCATAATACTTAGGCTGCAACGAGTAAACTTCATTCAGTATGAGCAACAAAACATCCAGCTGTCAAACTTTGTCTTTCAGAATTCAGCAATTGGCTGGAAATATCGTGTTTGGTTCCATCTAACATCTTACATTAACAAGCCTAGCTGCAGTGTCTGCACCGATTACAAAAGCACTGCCTGGAAATAGCTCTGCTTTTTTGTAAAAGTATGGTTGATTAGATATTATCACATTCTTCCCTGCATCAGAAAGAATAACAAAACCACCGATCAGTTGGAGTTTCCTACCTACAGAAAGGTATATTGATATTCTTATCTCAAGCATTAAACCCCCCAAACACGGAATATGTCAATAATGATTGGTTAGCTGAAGATAGATTTCAGTAACTAGAAAAGGAGTTGTCCAGGTTATCACTTGTCAACTATTATTTCATACAATTGATTATAAAAACAAACTGAATAAGAAACATGAAAGGCACATCTATAAAGACATCCCATCGACTCAAGGTTACCCATCTAACTGGTGTATCACCTTGAGACCTTTATTCATGGCAGTGGGTCATACCTAGTTTTCTAAATTGCTCAACCCGGTGCTTGATTTCTGCGATAGATAGTGGAGGTTTGTCAGCATTGATTGCTGATATCTCAAAGCATGGAAGACCATCATCGCACATGCTACAAGAAGTAGATTTGTGGGGGGAGAAATATCAGTACTTACTCTTTTGAGGTCAGAACAAGCAAACTAAAATTAAATGCCATGTTGTGCACTTTTTATGCACATGCAAGTCGTGGAACTAATGTCATGCTTCTAGTTTTAAAATCATTGAAGCGTGAAAATAGAGAGGGGCAGTCTTGTCCTCGATACAATAGGTATCTTTATGTGATTTATAATTTCCAGTTTAACAGAGTATATCTTCTCATTAAGGTACTTCTTTGTTCATTTCTATTATTGCTTCTCTTGCTAGTTTTTAACGTGAAAAATATCCAGTTGTGAAAATGCTATGATCTCTTCATTATTTTCTCAGGATAAAATCGCACCTTGATGCAACTTCTAACAGCCTAAGGTGACCACCATGCAAGGGATTGAATGAACCAGGTAGAATTATTTTCCTGTTAAAGTTCTTTTCCATTGAATCTGCAAAGAAAAAATAAATATGAATTAAAAGCGAGAAAAATGCAGGAAGGCTGCCCATTTGTATTAACAGATATGATTTCAAGAGTGAAAATGAGATATTCAGGCGTGCACATATAGCAACTTCGAGTGATAAAGTATACCAGAAAAGTGGTACACTTTCATGCAGACTTGTCCATCAATAACTTGCTGGAGCTCTTGGTCTTCATCAAATTGTTCCACACTTTCTTTTGGAATTTCAGATTCTTGAACATCTGACTGAATGGTTGCAGAAACTCGGCAGGCGTCTGCAATTGCCTGCAACATAGTATATTCTTATGATGGAGAACCAACTGGAAAATATCGATTAGCAAAAAGGTTGACCTATCCTGACAGGGTTGGTTGATTGTATAGTTGAACCATGACCAAGTGATCAGGTTTGGTCAATTGTACATTTGTAGTAGTTGATCATGAAGTCCAACTCAAGTGCATGTTGTCAGTGATGACATATATATGTGTGACAGTGTGAGTACATGTCATGTGGCACGGCGATGCGCAGGCGCAGGGCCAAGCCAGCCATCGGTGGCTAGAAGGAAAGATAGGATTAGTTACCTATTTCTATTCCCTAATAGGAAAGATAGGATTAGTTACCTAATTTTAGGAGCATGTTGCTCTAGTCGGTTTGGGCCAGGCACGAGTGGCTAGATAGGAAAGTTAGAATTGTTATCTATTTATAGTTCCTAGAATTAAGGAGGAATTGCCTCCAGTCGATTTAGGCCTTAGGCTATATATCCCTGTACTCAGACTTGTGGAGAATTAAGCAAAAGTATTATCAATCTAATCTCTCTCTCTCTCTCTAAAACAACCAAGCCTGCGGTGGAGGGGAAAACCTCGCCGGAGAAGACGGATCGCGGCTACGAACTACGTAGCCGAGGTCCAGCTACCCTAAACCACGAGGGCCATGACATCTGGTATCAGGTTGCTTTGGTTTTGATCCACTACCATGGCTTCTGCTACCGACGACGCCTTACACGCCCTTGTCGAGAGGCATCGTCTCATGTCTGAGCAGCTCCGTCATGTGGCCACAACGTTGGATCATCTGAGGGCACTACTCGAGGCGCAGGCCCATGAGCGCCAGGCGGCAGTACGCCTACAGGCAGCAGCGCGGGGACTCCTGGCACGATGGCGGGCGCAGGGCCAAGCCAGCCACCGGTGGCTAGAAGGAAAGATAGGATTAGTTACCTATTTCTATTCCCTAATAGGAAAGATAGGATTAGTTACCTATTTCTATTCCCTAATAGGAAAGATAGGATTAGTTACCTAATTTTAGGAGCATGTTGCTCTAGTCGGTTTGGGCCAGGCACGAGTGGCTAGATAGGAATGTTAGAATTGTTATCTATTTATAGTTCCTAGAATTAAGGAGGAATTGCCTCCAGTCGATTTAAGCCTTAGGCTATATATCCCTGTACTCAGACTTGTGGAGAATTAAGCAAAAGTATTATCAATCTAATCTCTCTCTCTCTCTAAAACAACCAAGCCTGCGGTGGAGGGGAAAACCTCGCCGGAGAAGACGGATCGCGGCTACGAACTACGTAGCCGAGGTCCAGCTACCCTAAACCACGAGGGCCATGACAGTACACCTAGTTATACATACATAACAAACCTTGAGCAGAAAGTAGCTTGAAACCTTATCTTCTTCCTCTCTGCTCCGTAAACCCTGGGTAGAAAAACCATTTAATGTGATACAGCAAAGCTAAGTAAATAATGGTATAAGGTTGGTATGTTTATTTCTATTGTTGCACTTGCCAAAAAGTTAGCAAAATGTGATAGTGTGTGAAATGGCCCAGTAAGGCACACCATAATAATGTGACCAACTCATACCATTGTTGCGCACTCTCTTAAAAGAAATTCTATGTTGAGATTGAAAAGAAAGGATAGTAATACAAGTACCTTTGACAATGTAATATGTGATGTCCTAAGGCAAATTTGTGTTCGTGTTGACACATAGAACCTATTCAAAATTGCTAACAAACATTATAAAGTGCATTATTAAGAAATAGGCATTAAACACATATCTGCAAAAGCTGAGAATATTGTGTGATATAACATCCCTATGCCTGGCTTTAACAACAAATGTAAAACTACTAATTTTATGTCAGCAAGTAGTTCATCTGAACAACATGTTAGCTTCTGTATGTTGCTATTGATGTGCACATCATGTTGCTATTGACGTGCATATCATGTTTCACTAACTTAATCTGACAGTTTCAGGGTAGGTAGCATTATATATTAGTATTGAGAAGTAGGATCATGCAAGATATCTGAATTAAGTTCAGTACTTGTGTATGGAAATTTCCCTTTCCCCAGTTCCCCTTGTTTGTAAAGGTTTAAAGGGTGAATGAGCTAGTTATACCTATGCTCACCATGTTTTGGACGTGAGCTAGCCAGTGACCCAGTAAAGCCAACACCCATTACTTGTAGACCTGGGCATATTCACACAGACCTACTTCAATTTACATAATGAATAGATGATGTTGAGTAGGAACTGCAAACTCTGTGTAGAACGGCCCACATACCTGGTCCAGAAAGCTTGAGGGCACGGTTGAACGCGGCCAATGCCATGTCCTCTGAGGCCTGCTTGCTAGTGAACTGCAAAGGCATCTGATCATCGAATCATTGTCAGTACGTACGTACGAGCGATACCAGCTTCTACACAATCCGGAGAATTGGCTCGTGCGCTCAACGCATATTCTCTAGATGGTTCCAAACAAGTGCAAATTCGGGATTTCTCGGAGCCGAGGAATTCGGAAGCTAGCGTGGTTACCTTGCCGAGCAGCTGCGCCATGGAGGCCCTGGAGTAGGGCACGACGACCTCGAGGACGGTGCCGGACGCACCGGGCACGGACAGCAGCCAGCCGAGCGCCTGCGGAGGGTGTGCGCTGCTTAGTCGAGGCGTCAAACGGTAATTCGGATCTGCCGGCTATGGACAGAATCACTGCGCCCACGCGCGGCAGGGGAAGCAGCGTGGAGGGGGGAGGGGTTACTTGGGAGGCGCCGCCGGCGAGATAGATGACGGCCTGGGCGCGAGAGGAGTGGATGGCCTCTACCACCGCGCGGACCCAGTTCTCCATCGCGGGGTTTGGCCGGGGCGCAGCCGCGAGATGCTACCAGACGACGGAGGAATTTGTCCGCTTCCCACTACGCCTCTGGCGGCTGGCGGAGTGGCGGCTGGGGAAGCCACAGCTTTGATCCTTGAGGTCGTGTTTGGTCGGGGGAATCGTTAAGACGGAATGAGAGTTTAGAGATAGAGGCTATGTTGTTTGGGTGGTGGTCATGGCAGTTTTAGAAGAGATTAGAGAGGGGAGTTTAAGAGTATACTTTTATTTTTTTAATCTTTGGGTAGGAGTGGTAATTGGGAGGGAATTCTTTCTCTAAGTATGATAAGATAAATCTAAGTTATACATTATTACTTAAAGTCTAGTTTCCACCCAAACTCCTCATGATTCTTATCTCTAGTATCAAACAAGAGACTCACAGTGAAAATGAAACTCCCATAACCAATTCTTATCTCTAGTATCAGATAAGAGACTCAAAGTGAAAATAAAACTCCCATGATCAATCCATGTGCCAAAGACTCCTCTAAACTCCCAATCCCCTTTTCAAAAGTTGCCAAACACACTATTTAGAAACAGAGGGAACAGAACATAGACTATAAAGTAGTTTCTTAAACTTATTATGCTATATTACCTAGGTTTTGTGATCTCAAAATATATAATTAGCATTCTAAATTTGTTCCAATATAGTACTTAAGTGCATGTACTCACAAAGCGCAAAATTATGACCCCAAACGTGTTTGTTGTTCATCAATGGTCAAAATGATTGTCAATTCGCTCCCGTGCCGGCATGGCATGCTAGCGTGGAACCACAATGGATCCATAGAGAGTTTCGTTGGTAAATTTACATCTACCTCTTATGGACATATGGTCAAAATGATGTCCTAAAAATTAAATCCCCCTCCTCGAATCTCTAGTTCTCGTCGCTTATGAAACACGAATACTTCTAAAATTTGTGTATTCATAAGGGACACTGTATTGGATACAAAGACATATCATACATGTATTGACGATTTTCATATTTTTTTTCAAAACTAAATCAATTCCTAATACTTGGTTGATACTCTGCGAATACTTCTAGCTCCACAAGGCATGTCACGACGCCACGTGGAATGGGTCAACACGTTTGGACCAGTAATGGACAATAAAACAAGTTTAGAGTGCTAATTATGTATTTTAAGAGAACGAGGATCTAAATGACGCAACCAAACAAATTTAGAGTGTTAATTCTGCATTTTGAAAGTGCGGGAACCTAAATGACACGTCAAACAGGTTTAAGGACCGGCCATGCATTTTACTCTTCTATAAGATTGTATAGTACTACTTAATTTACTATTTGTAGAGATAAACATTTAAGCAATGCATTGAAAATCTATAAAGTTATCATGATTCTAATGTGAATATTGAAAGGACATCATAAGTTTTCATGGAAACGCCTTTTTTTTATGGATGCAATTTCCGTTCTTTATGAGACTTTGGAGTTTTAACATGTATCTTAAGCTTGTAGCATAATTCTGTAACAGCTTGCCCTCCAGAACCGCGCAGCCTAGCCCATCCAACGGGCGGGCCTACTTACACATAGCACCCCACTTATACTTTCGTCCTCGCTTCGTGTAAAAGGGTTAATCCGGAAGTGTTATGGTTGGAGGGATAGAGCCTTATAAGTTGGTTCAACTCTTACTCAACTAGCAAGGATAGAACCCACATGCGTCATGCACCATATGCCCGTACACTGACCCGTACGCGCAACCGCGAGAGTCGGCTCTGATACCATTTGTAACAGCATGCCCTCCAGAATCGCGCAGCCAGCCCATCCAATGGGCGGGCCTACTTATATATAGCACCCCACTTACACTTTCGTTTTTACTTCGTGTAAAAGGGTTAACCCGGAAGTATTATGGTTGGAGGGACAAGGCCTTATAAGTTGGTTCAACTCTTACTCTACTAGCAAGGTGGTACTAATCAAGTGCACACAACACTCATGGGCCACATAGGCCAGATCCTAATTAGACCAGGACGTCGCACACAACTTGTCACGTCTAGAAATTCACCAGAATTTCAAAAGCTAATTTATGCAATAAATCCTCGTCCAGAAATCAGCCGAGGTATACAAATTGACAATTTGATAAACATAACCAAAACGATATAACGATAAATACTTACAGAAGAAACACTTAGTCCTATATAGAAGAAAGCAGCAGCGGAACAGCAACTAGCGTAGCTTCAGCACCAAGCCATAGGTAGCTCAACTAGAGTATAAGCCAAACACCAAACTTCTCCTCCTCGCTAAGCTTCACTCTGATGATTGCAATATTACAAGACTGAGTACCACCCACCGTACTCAACAAACCACACTAGAAAAATGCAATGTAATGCAACATGATTCCAAAGAAAAGGTATAGTATGGCTCATTTGCATAAACAGCAATTTAAACTTTTGCATTTAAAACCATTAAAAATTGTGTAGTTTAATTATAGTCAATATTGAACCAATCTCTGAACAACGCTCCAACGTAGTTCAAGCCCAAACCATAACCTTCCAAACTGGAGCTATCAAGTTTTCACCATTTATCATCATCATTAAACAGTGTGAGACTAATCACAGAAAACATTACTAGGCCCGCTCATTAATCGCGAGCACGGCTATCCGAATAGTTTTACTCTGGTCAGAGGTGTATAACTTTACCCACAAGACACGATTCCGCACATGTCACCATACCCCGAAATACCACCATGGTACTGCAAAGGGGGAAACCATGACAAGACCTTTTATGCAACTCGCTCAACAGAATGGTCACCCGCGGAACCACCAGTCTCCGGTAGGGTTAATCAGGTTTCTCGACAAGAAGACGGTTCAACGCCCGAAACATGGACTTATTGACGCAGCCATGGTGGTCTTATTGACACAGCCACAACACACCGTGGTGCCTCCTATTGAACTCGTTACACTACAGATCTAGCCGTTGCCCATTCTGACTTGTGGTTAGTACAAGAATGCTTCGCAACAAGTAGTCCGCGAACCGGTTCTTAATTGTCATGAGCACCGCTAGCAACATTTACAATCCCTGGTGCTCACAACCCACCATTCGGTCAAGTTTTAGTTGTCACATTTAATTAACCAACCACGACCACAACCGTGAAAATATAGCTATTGTCCACTAATTATTGATAAGTAGTTCCTTAACTTTCCCCACATAAAATGTCGCTACAGTTTCTATGCATGACTAAGCAAATCCTAAATAATCTAGCAAGATAAATAATTAAACATCCAGCTAGTCCATATTAATTACCTAGGGTATTAAGGTATAGGTATCAATATCAAAATGGCCATAATTATCAATGAATAAATAAATAAATACCCATATAATGTCATTCTAAAACATTTCATGCAATAACTTTAAAATAAAATAGATTTCACAAATGGGATCAACATGCTCAAGGAGATTGTCGTGTGACTTGCCTTGCAATTATAAAATGTTTTCTGCAAATCTTTCGAACTCTTCCGTAGACTTTGCGATCCTCCGAAACGGCGATATACGCGACTACACGCAAAACGATAAAAAAACCCTAATAAACTCAAAATAAACAGTATATAAAAAGTACATAAACAAGTAGATTATAATTTTAGATGAATTTAGGAAGAAGAATAAGTCGAATCGGAGTTCAAACAGAAAAGATACGGCCTTTGGAAGATTGAATTCAGAGAGAAATCTAAAAAGAATTAGAAAAGAATATTTCCTGAAATATTCTCTTGATTTTTGGATTAAAATAATTGTTTTAGATAATTGTTGATGCCTATGCCCTACTGTCATAGGCACAGCGCTGGTGGACAGGGTTCATAGTACTGAGGATGGAGGAATCTGTGGGCGAGCTGAGATGGCAATGACAGGACAGTGCAGAGGCACTGACGAGGCAAGATCTAGGATTGACATGGCACCGGGTAAAGCTCATGAAGTTCAACCGCTCAGATTAAACCATAGTGATAAACGGATGACATTCACACGGTTGTTATGAGAATCAGACGGCTGGAATTTCATCTAAGACCCATTGAATTGCTGAGATGAATCTTGAGGCGATTGGGCGGTTAGGGTTTATTATGAAAATTTTGATGTATATCTACTGGTTCGGATGGAATCTTGAGATTTGGACAGCTTGGATGGGATCTGGAACTATCCACCGGGCCCCACATGTCATGCACAGGAGGGGGAGCACTGGGTCCACACGTTATTGACAGACAGGCCCTGCCAGTGGGTCCCATCTAGCAGTGACACCCGGGGCAGAAACGCCTGACGATGACGTCGAGCAGCCGGCGTCGGGCGACGACGGTGGTGAAGCAGGCGAGGGCGGCGGGGACCAGCGACCGGAGCGGCAACTCGGGGTGACGCGACGGCGGACGGCCCGGAAGGAGCGGGCGACAGCCGACGCGACGACGGCGATGGCAGGCGACGGCGATAGCAAACCGGCGGCGGCGAGCTGGCGGGGTGGAGAGGGGAGTCGGGCTCCGGGTAGATGACGACATCGGCGACGACGGAGCATGGCGCTGGGGCGGAGGTGCCGACGGCGGCGCCACGGCGACCGGCGGCGGCGTGGGACGGCGAGGAGCGGCGGAGGGCGGTCTCCCGATTCGTGAGACGTCGGAGGAGAAAGGGAGGAAGGCGACGGGGCGGTGGGTTGGATGCTCACCGGCGGCGACGTCGTCCAAGCGGCGGGGTCGTCGGGGCACAGGGGCGGCGACCTCGGCAGCGGCGACTGCGGGAGAGAGGCGGCGCTGGCTGAGGAGGAGCGGCGGCGCACTGGGTGGTGGCGTCGGCTGCTCTAGGGCGGGGCGGCGCTGGGTGCACAGGCAGGCTGCGGGGCGGCGGCTCCCCAGGTGACGGCGGCGCACGGACAACAGAGGTAGTCGGCGGGCGGCGGCTCCCAAGGCGACGCTAGGGCATGGCGAGGACGGCACGGCGCTATATATGGGGCTCGGCTCCGGAGACCGGCGTCGGCACGAGCGCGAAAGGCGGTGGCCGTTGCGCGCGGGGATAGGCGCAAGCGGCGGCACGGCAGGGGCGGCGCTGGGCGGCGTGGGCTGTGGCCAGGCGCGGTGGCGCGAGGTTGGGCCTAGGAGCGGCGGCGGGGTGGGCTGGGAGGCACAGGCCGAGGGGGAGGCAGGCGCCCTGGGCCCAGGAGCTCGGCCGAGAGAATCAGAGAGAGAGAGTCCAGAGGTTGGAGGAGGTGAACAGGAGGGACGAGACCGGGAGGAAGCAGAAGAGAAAAAGAAAAAGGAAAAGAGAAAAGCTAGAAAAAGAAAAGGAGAAAATAGGGAGAGAAAAGGTGGGGTTTTGTTGGGGATTTTTCCTATTTGCAAAATTTAGAATTTAGGGATTTTTAAAGAATCGGACAAATATTTTGAAAATTAGAGGTTGCGGAAGTATTCGGGATTTTGGATTATTTTTGGGACTCAGGATTAACGAGGTATTTTCAGAATCGGAATATTTATTTGGAATTGGGGAGACCAAAGGGGTTTTGGATATTCGAGGAATATATTTCACGGAGTTCGAAGCAAACGGGAAAACTTCAAAGGACTGAACCAGTAACGATCCGAACAGGGCAAAAGACAGGGATTTATTTTCTTTTTAATTAATTACTAGAATGATCTTTATAGCATTAAAATTTATTCTGAGGCTTCGAAAATTCCGAGAAAATTTCAAAGGGTTTATTAAATCATGAGAAAATTTACCAGAAGTAAATACCACCATGAAACACGAAAAATTTAATATTATAAATACCCAAAGACTTAAAATATTCCGACAAAACCCCAGGAATATAAAAGCATCCAAGTATTTAATTAAAATTGAAACTTGGGATTTTTAATTTTGGAAATTTTCAAACTTTTATTCAAACACTTTTCTCAAACAAAAATTTTCTAGTATATTCTTGTATTTCCATTTACCCAGAACAATTTTTAATTAAAGAAATTTCTAGGGTGTGACAAATTCCATGTCACAACTCTCTCTTATATCATAGCATCACATCACCTAAATATCATATGTTTCCAAATTAAGCATAGCTCAGCTGGTTTATGGTGGAACCTGACCACCCAGGTTCAAATCCTAGACTTGACACGAATACTTGTATATGATGACTAATCTTAAGATATATCGACCTAGTCACTTAGAGATGCTTTATAAGGGTAGTATAGTGTGTGCGCGCGTGTGTTCATAGGGATGAGTGTGCGCGTATGTATATGAGTGTTGTGTTTAAAAAAGTATATGTTTAGTTATACATAAAATTAAATCTGATATAAAAAGATCCCAACCTTCCGGTTTGCCACTACTTTTTTTTGCATAAGGAGAAGATGTTTCAAACCTTAACCTAGAAACAAACTCCACTCCTCTTGCTCATCTAGCCACGTTGATATGGTGTGCCCCCTCCTTATCTAGTTACTAATGCTCGTATTTTGCTTACGGATAATAGGGAAAAAATATAGTCTAAAAAATAAAAACATATTTACCATGAAATATGTTTCCCACCTTTTTCTATAGAGAATACTCACTTAATTTAATTTATGTGCCTATTTATTTAGATTTAGTTGTTATGTAATATGTTAAGAAGTTCAAAGGGTAATATGTAAAAACAACGTAGAAGTAGTGGGGGGTGGCAAATCTACCGTCATCATCGTTGGACCCTTTTCAAAGGAGTATAATCTCTATCTACATCAGAGCACATTGTTGAGAACAAGTCTGAAACTAGCCGTCTTGATATCTCACATAGTAAGGAAAAAAATGCATATACTATTTACTCCCTCCGTTTCAGATTGTAATGTAACATACCAACTTTTGATAGTTAAAAGAAAATCTTGTGAGAAATGGTTAGGAGAAATAAAATGATTTATACATGGTGTGCAACCTTGATTTTTGGTGTTTTTGGGATTTTCTTTGAAATGCATAATAGGAGTTAGATGTATACATAGATGGCAAAACCAAAAATTTGGAATAATAAATTCTCGGGAAAAATTTCATAAGAATTAGACAATATCTGGAACCCACTGTAAAAATTTCATAATTTTATCATTTGATTTGGCGCCCCAATAAAAATTTCTAAAAACATCATAAATCTGAAACCTAGATTTAATCTGCTGGAAATTTCACTTTTTTTTCAGAATTTCATATTAAATGTTCAACCTTTTAATTTTTGTCAGAAGGTTCAACATGTTAATGAATATCACTAGAAAAATTGGAAAAATCAAACTCACCATATTTTTACATAAAATGTTAGGTGCAAAGTCACTTGAAAATCTGGTAATTGCAGATTTTGCTGCTGCCGAGCCCATTTCACATTTTCACCAGATTAAATATGTAAGTCTTCGGGCTTAGCTTTTTGGTATGTCTGTAGACCATATAATCACCTGCTTGCATAAATTTTCTCACACCTAAACTCGGTCGGGTGATAGAGTTAAAAACCAGTGCAAAACAGCTCATCACCATAGCTTCCAGACTTGGCCTCTCTTGAGAGATTCTCTTTTTTCCACTGACAAGTGGGGCCCCGAGGATCTGTGGGGTCCACCTGTCATTCACCAAGCAGCAACACACTCAGCCACAGCCGTGGGGAAGCGTGACACACGCCACACCAAGGGTCGACGCACCCGGTCGACACCACCCCGAGCGCCGCTCGATGACCTCCACGTCTCCCTGCGCCGCTCTCGCATCCTTGACCTTTCGTCGCCCTCGTCGCGTTCCCTGGTGACACGCACAGAAATGCCCACGAGAGCTCCGTCAGCGAACGCTTCTTCCCTGGTGCCGACGAGATCTGCCGCCACTGCCGCTCATCTCTGGTGAGCTTCGCCGCAAGCTAGCTCCCGGAACACGGCCCCCTCTCCATGCCCAACCCTCATGTGCTCTCTTCTCCCTCTATGGCGCAGGTCGAGCACCCAGTGACACCGTGCGTCATGCTCTCAGCCTTGCTAGAGTTTCGCCACTGCATCGATCCTGTTCTCATCACTCGCTGGGACTCCGGCTGAGCTTTTCGGCCAACATCGTCGCCGGAGCAAGACAACATTGTACACCAAGCCCCATGAGCTGAGGACCCCGGAGACACCAGATCCAAGTCTTCTTCTCCAACTCCGGCCACCGGCCAAACTTTCGATTCCCGTCGCCTTGGTGAGTCTCGAGTCGATTCCTTGCACCAATAGTACCCTTAGGACTTTGATAACCTCATGCATATCTTGAATTTGTGAATCCTTGGCCAGGTTCTCTTGGAGCCATTCACCCGGTGATGCCATCGCCACCGAGCCATTTTAGAGGACGCCGCTGCCGTTCGAGCCTCGGCAGCGTCGGTCAAGTACTCAGTGAGCATCCTAGAAGTCCTAGAACCAACATGCATGCACTGATTTGACCAAAAAAGGAACCAAACTCTAGTATGCACATGTATGCCATAGCTTGCCGCCGCTTCCATCGCCGCTGCTAGCTATCCCGACCACCTCAGGGCATGCTTAAGCCACTGATGGGTTCACCTGGAGCTGCTGCATATTTTTTTTGTCGCATCTCGAGATTCGTCGTCGTTCGCTGTCGCCGCCGCCTAAAAGTCGTCAGAGTCGCTCATCGTCGTCGTTCGCCGTTGTTGTTCACGCGCCAAGCCACTGACGTGTGGGACCTCTGCTAATACACGCTAAGGACCAGATTAGAAAAGGTTTAAAACTCGTAAGGGTTAAACTGTAAAACTTGTTAGACTTACATGTGGACCCAAGGACTATTATTCAATTTAGAAAAACTTGAAGCACTCTTAATAAAATCTGTATTTCCACGTGCGAAGGACCTTAGAATTTAATCTCGGGAAGCCAGAGGACATCTTTATAAGTCTGCACTCGCTGACATGTAGGCCCAGGGAAATAAACTCCGAGAAAATATGGAAAATAGACTTTAAGCTTTTCTATCCAACCGAAAAATGAATTTTACTTCAAAAATTCATAGAACATTCATACAAGCTCCAAATTCAGTGAAACAAATTTTGAAAAATTCTTAATTTTATTCTCTTTGATCCTGTAAGGTGTAAATTTACAGAAAATGCCATCTAAAAATCCTTAAAAATGAAATACTTAAATGAGATACTTAAATGAGGCATATAAAATGATTAAGAAACTTAATAAATTAATATCTTTTGCATACAGTAGAATAAAGTAAATATTTTTTCCACTAATTCTCTCAACACAGAACCAAACACCGGTGAAAATCCATGCATTTTAGTAAAAATATGTGTATGTTTGCATAATTTGGTCTTTATCGATATCATTAATTTTTTTTAGAGAATTCCCCGATGATGGTGAGGAGGTTTGATCCGCAGTATTTGTCAGGAAGAAGAGGTTCAGCAAGGCAAGTGTTTTCCCCACCTCCTTTGATCATATTGGAACCTATGATTTTGGGGCAAAATGTGTTGATTTATAAATTGCATGCTTAATTGAATTATTGATATTTAAAAGGTTTAAAAATGGTAGAGTAACCTATTATTGCATAACCTTCTTGATGAATTCCTTTTCTCCATTGTAGCCATAGATGGGTTGGAGTACTTTTCTTGTACTCACATGGGTTAAAAGTATAAGTTGAAAAGTGAAATATGCTTAGCCATGCCTAGATACTTCCATTGGATGTTGTGGCAACTCTTTAAACATGAGTTTTGATGATTTAAAGGTTTCAATCAGAAGTATACTCCCAAAATTAATTGTGAACTAAAATGGATGAAAACTGGTTTCCAAACTCGGGCGGCAAGTTTGTATACATATGTAGTTGTATACCGATAGGAGGAGTGGTCGCTTGGGTTGATTAAGGACTGAACTCTTTGTCACCATCTATGTATATAGTACATCCACATGTGTTAGTATGGGATAACCTTAGTTGAGAAGTTGTTTGTGATTTAACCTTGCATTGGGAGGCCGTTGTAGTATGAGCTACTCTTGCTTGATAGTTTATAGGAACTACTCATGTTTATCGCGAAGGAATGGTTGTTTACTTAGCGACATGAGCGTCTAAGTATGTCCAAGACAAAAACGGTGTAGTGCTATGGGTTGCTTCGGCCACGGTGTCAGGTTCGGTAGGCCAATCATTCTGACGGCACTAAGGATTTGACTATGGAATTCTTACTCACCATGCTCATGCAAGGTTGGATCATAGGCAATGGATTAGCTTCATCGCAGATAGTAAAGCGGGTACTTTTCGGTATCGCATGGCATGTATTTACATGATTACTATTATGCGTCATGTGGGGTAAAGATGTACGAACTCTACAGAGGTAGAAACTAATCGGTTAGCCGCGCCCGCGGTTATGGGCGGCATAGTGAAGTGCCAGGAGTATAGTTTTGAATCTTTCTAAATGAATTTGAAATTGTTTCTTGAAATGTCGAAATCTAAATTTATTTGATGTTATTGGAACTATTATCATGGAGGATGGTAATTGCTATGTATATATGTATACACTTATGCCATGACATGTCATTATGAAAATATGATAGTTTTCATTCTATGAATGCTATTGAAAAATGTTGCCAACTAATTGGCCTTTATGCAAATTAGCTACACTACAAGCTTTCTTGATATACTTTGATGTAGAAATTTTAGGTATTGTCTTGTCAGTATATTATTAGATAATGTACTGACACTTGTTCTTGTTAATGTTAGTAACTTTTATGTTCGCTGTGTACTACTGAGGGACAAAGCCTTGTTCTTGGTAACTAATCATGATCGTATGGGCCATATCCTAATTGGGCCATGAGGAAGCCTGCGGCTGTCCAGATCTTTATCCAAGTACGGGTCACACCGAGGCCCACATAGCCATGCCCGCACACTGGCAAACCGCGAGGGTTGGTCTGTATGCGCCATTTGTACCCGCACCATGCCTCCAGAACTTAAACTAATACCGCTTTAGTTGGTTCAACCCTTGCTCAACTAGCAAGGTGGTACTAATCATGTGCACACCGGCACTCATGGGCCATGGGTATCCTAATTGGGCCAGGATGTCACATGTATTACTAGACTATGCAGATGATGAAATGCCTAGCTTAGCCTGCGGATGACGAAGATAATCTATGATGGTTCTTACTAGGGTTACCCTAATGCTTGTGGGTCTTAGGGTAGACAAGCTTTCGCAAAATCTTTAAATAAATTTGGACCTGATGGCCTATGTGTAACGCCCCCTTCCTTGGCACCACCTACAGTGATACCAGAGAGGAAAGCGTCGCAGGAGATTGGCGGTGAACCAACTCCCACGGAACCGCGATGCCGGTACCAATCCCAGGAAATCTTGCTGGTACCCGCGGTCAACGGAGATGTACCACAGCAGCTAGCTAACAAATAAGTATATATATATTATACCTTTATAAGTTGCTACTTCGGGCAAGCCCTAAGCAAGCAACCGGCAAACAGAACACAGCAGCGGGACAACAGCGCAGCGAGAACCCAATCCACAAGCAACGGCTTGGAACTAGGAAGGAAACTCTAATCTTCACTTCAGCTTCACTCTTCCTGAATGAGGGGAGAAAAGAAATGGATTGAGTACTTACGTACTCAGCAAGTCACGAAATACGTGAAACATGTAGGCTATCAAAGATAGGCTGGGGTTTATTTCACAAACCACTTCATTTGAAAACATTTTTGAAAACCTAAGTGTGGGTTGTTTCAGTGTGACCGGAAGGAGGCTTTCGCCTCGATCTGGTCCGCGAATTGCTTTTCAACAACTCGAGCGGACGAAACCAATTTAATTGATCTTAGATATTCTTATACCGCCTGTCGGACCACGACAGCAGTTCAGTGGATCTGCCCTCAAGTAGCTTTCCACTGTATCAACATCTATTACTTTATTTTCAATTTCGTCCACTCAGGACATAACCTCATTTTCCATTATTATTTTTCTTTCACTTTTGCCCACACAAGACGTAATCTCATCTTGATGGCTCCTCAAGCCATCCTTAAACTCAACTCAAACTTATACTGCTTTCACTTAGGAAGCCTAAACTATGATGACATACGACATCCCGGGTCACACAGGCTTGTTTCAGACCACTCAGGTCATCCATCAGCCACTGAGGCCGATTCTGGAAATAATTCCCATATCACAAATAACTTTCGCAAACACTTGCAAACAAATCTACGCTAGAGGAATCACCTCACATTGCCCGTAACCGTGGGCGCGGCTGTTCGAACAGTTCATTGATCTTTGTAAAGATTGCACGCTTTACTTACACGACGTGAGCTTACTCCCACACTGATCAGGTGGGGAGGTTCGTGACAAAGCCTTTCCAAAGCCTTTCTAGGATAGCACGCTGCCCTATAAAAGGGTCCTCTCAACCAAGTACCAAGAACTCACTTCTTGTATTCAGGGACGGGGTATATCGCCTCTCGGCACCCAACCGCTCCACATTATTAGCAACCAAAAACCATCCTGGGAACACTAATTACTCAGCCAAGGGTGTCCCATTCCACCCATGTGGTCACACTGTGAGATGCTCGGATGGAATTCCCCAAGGAATCGGTCCTTATATACGAATACAAAGTGCCACCACACAGGCGATCACTTTGCACCGCGAAAATTTTCGCAAATAAATTTTATTTCGCAAACTCGCCGACATCGCATGTCGGGTTTTTAAATCTTTGGAAACCCAATTTTTTCCAAATCGACAAACAATTGTGTTGTGGGTAGAACCATCAGAATCTATGCTCAGAGAGCACGGTAACCGAGGTACCATGAGGTGGAGCGACAAGGAAATGGGGTATCAATATCTTACCGGATTTATGCAACTACTAGGGAGGTCCGTCGGTTCGACATGCAAACCGAGGCCGATCAATTTATCTTGCACACTAGCAATGCAATTTTACAAACAAAACACTTTAAACTTAGGAGCAATATGATCAAGGAGTGACTTGCCTCAGACTTTGTCTTCAAATCCTCGCGAAAATCCGACGTCCGACGAATTTCCGAAGCGTCGATTACGCGTGAAACGAGAGAAAAACATATAAAACCCTAGAAATAATATACTATTATTAATAACTAATAGTTCCATGAGTTAGATCTCATTTTTAGAAAAATTTAGAGACTTGAACGGGCTCAATCGGAGTTACGGTTTGAAAGATATGATTTTTGGAAGTTTTGAGAGATTTCTTCGGGAGAGAAGAAAAGGCCATCAATTGGATTTTTGGAAAAAGGAAAATTATTTGGGGAAATAGTGGCTGACAGGTGGGCCTAGGTCGAGTGACTGGGGAGAGATGCGAATTGAGGAGATGGCCGCCTCCCCACATGTTCATTGTTTTCCAAGATGCATAGAGAGGAGGGGGAAAAGAGGGCCCACATGCAGTGAGTTAGGAGAGAGGTAGGTTACTGTGTTTCATGGGCACACATGTCAGAGACCAAAAATAGAGATGAGCCTGTCTTGGGGGCCCACTTGCCAGTGAGGGATTTTAGAAGAGTGTACTGTGCACTATAATGGGTGGGGTCCGCATGTAAGTGAGAGAAATGGGGTTAATTGAATGGGATCACTATGCACTTATGGGCCCACTTGTCAGGGGTTTAGGATTAAATTAGGAGGGGTGGCCACTTGTCAGTTGCTTGGGCGAGGATTATGTTGAGCGGGGACAACAAAGATGAACGGAAAGCCAAACACTACGCCCAGAGACCAAGAGGGGGAGCGGTGCCGGCGGGGAACAGGAAACCGGCCGGGTGTAGAATCGACGGCCTGCGGGCCGTGGTCGCGTCGGCGACGGCTGGCGAGGGGGAGGAAGGGCGGCCAACGGGAATGGGAGAGGGGAGCATGGCGAAGAGATGAAGCGGCTCGGATTAGGGCCAGGGGTTGGCCGATGGGGCGGGCGGCGACATCCAGAGGCGGCGGAGAGAGAGAAGGATGAGAGCGGCGGCGGCGGAATGCCGACAGTGGCGAAGTACTTTGGCGAGAGCGGTTGAGGAAGGAAGCCGAGGAGCTGGGGAAGAAGAGGAGTGGCTCGGATGAGCGGGGATTGGCACGGTGGTGACTGGCGACGGCGTCCAGTGGCGGCGGCGAGGTGCGGTCGTCGCCGGCGTCCAAGAGACAGCGGAGGAGTCCGGAGGGATCGGTCCTGGGTGCGGTGTCCCGTGGGAAGGAGGACAGAGGAAGGAATTGAGCTCTTACCACGCGCAACGGTGAGCTCCGAAGCACGGTAATGGCGGGCCGCGGCGGCCAAAATTGGGCGTTTCGGCCACCGGGGTTCTCAGGCACCGGTGAGGAGCTTGGGGGAGGTGCGGGACTCCGAGGAACAGCAACGGTGGTAGCGGTTGGGTCGATTGGGCTCGGAAATGGTGGTATTTGGGCGGGTCCCGAGTGGGGTTAATGACGGCGGAGAGAGAAAGCTTGTGCCCGGAGGCTTGCTCGGGATGGGCGGCAACAGGGAGTCTAAGGGGGTATTTATAGGCGGCGAGTGGCGCTAGGAGACAAGGAAGAGAGGCGGTGGAAGAGGATAAGCTCGAGCTCGGCCAGCCATCAATGGCGTAGGCTTCTGTAGCCGATGTCACGCGATGGCGCAACTGTGGCTGGCGTCATCGTCGAGCTGCACGGTCGCCAGGGAGGAGAAGACCGAGGAGATAGCGACGGGACGAGAAGGTAATCCGCCGCGTGCATCCCCTTGATTTTTGGGGCTGCCAGAGAGGGAGATAGCTTGAGCTTGCTGGCTTTTGTCCAAGCGCCATGGCAGGCACTGTAGATGGCGTCAGCCGCGCCGGGCTCGGGTCCCGAGGGGTTGACGAAGAGGAGAGCGTGTGCTTGCTTTGGCCGGGACAGGGAGGAATGGCGCGAGCGTCCTGTGTCGGGGTGGAGCCGAGAGAGTTCGAGAGAAGGAGAGAGAAGAGAGGAGACAGAGAGAGACAGAGCGAAGATGATGGGAGGAAGACGATGCCGTCCAATAGTAGGGCCTGCGCGTCGGTGTCCGCGACGCTTGGCTGGAGAGCTGACAGATGGGGCCCGCGATGGAGCATGCGTGCGGGAGCGCGGCCGACCGGTGGGACTCGGTCGTCAGCGGGATGGTTCGGCTGGGCTGCGCAGGAGGCAGAGAACCGAGCGAGTTGGGCTTGGGCTGGTTCGGTGCGGTGAGAAGAGAAGGAAAGAAGGGAGAGGGCCGAGAGAGCCGGGCCGAGAGAGAAAAAGAAATAGAGTGGCCCAAAGGAATAGTAAATCTCAGCATTTTCTAGGAATTTTGCTGGGAGTGTATTTGGAGATTTCAAAGGAATTTAATTCCAAAAATTTTATATTTGGACTCCCAAAATTCTGAAGATTTTTCTAGAGAGGACTTGTACTGGTTAGGATATTTTGTCTGGATATTATGTATATATATACATATGGAAGAAATGGATAGGGGTTTTTGTAGAATTGAAAAGGTATAAATTGGGGATTTGGTATTTGGTCTCTTGGGAATTAAATCAAGTGAATTTTGCAGAGGGACTCTGAGATGGGTATATATATATATATATATATATATATATATATATATATATATATTTAAATACATACATATATTTATATTGGAAGAGAGGTTTTAGAGAGAGTTGTTGGAAGGGATAATTTGGGGGTTTAGTTTCGGATTTGGGATTTGGACTTCTGAGACTTTTGGGAATTTTGAGAGGGGTTTCTGTGGCTTGGATTCGAGCACAACTGATCGATTCTTGGATGATATTTGGGAAAGGAAAGAGGAGATTCAACAGGCAACTTAGATTTAAAACTGGGACTTGATACTCAGGGATATCTTGTAATAGAATAGAATTGGAGCACCTCGAGAGAATTTTAGAATTTAATTTAATTCTTGGGATTTGAGGATTTTTGGAAATAAATTTGGTAACTTTTGGGAAGGAAGTTTTCGATGGAATTCAGAGTTTTCGAGAAGGACAAAATCAGAGGATTTAAATAGAGGGTTTCAAAAGGTGATTTCTCAAGGGTTTTATTGGAGGGCTTCGAATTGCAAAATTTGAACCCGAGTATTTTTGGGAGGAGTGAAATAAGAGAATTTTATTCAAAGGCTTTTGAAGGGATTCGAAGGGGATTTGAATTTTTCCGAGAAAGTTTTGAGAGAGACGATCAAATTGCAAAATTCGAGTCTCGGAATTTGGAGAGGGTTTGGGACTGAGTTTTAGGGTTTTCAAGGGAGGCTCTGATCTGAGATCTACCAGCACTTACTCCTTAAGCATACATAAAAATCCAAAAATTTTGAAATTAGGATTTTTACCAAACTAGTTTTTAACGGCCCGAAAACTGGGGTGTTACACTATGTATCTGTAGTAGTTGTAAATTACTTATCTATACTTGTATACCTTTATGTACTCTGAGGTTGTGATGTCTTAGCTAAGATGAACGTACGGAACTAATTTTTCATGGGCTAGTTTTTTGAACATTTAAAATCCTCGCTTGGTGTACTCCCCGTAGATCAGTCTCTGTTGTATGTAGTTTCGTGGTCACCATTTTCGAATGGTTTGATAAGCATATAACAGGTGTGACCGGTGAGTTACCTTGTTGAGTATTTCTCCTGTTCATTACTCGGTGCTTCAAGTGTTATGTTGGTGTACAATTGGACACTGTCATATACGCGTGAGGATAGGTGGCTATTATGTGTGTATGGATCCCACCTATCAAGATATCGCTGCTGATAGCAAAAGATTGTACAACAATGTAATATTTGAGGTGCCCAACATATAAGATGTTTTGATTTTTTTTTCCTAAGTCAAACTTCTTTAAGTTTGACTAAGTTTATAAAAAAACATAGCTTTATTTTTTATACAAAACAAATATAATATCAAAATATATTCAATGTTAGATTTAATGATACTATTTTGATTGTAAATATTGCTATATTTTTCTATAAACTTGATCAAACTTATAAAAATTTGACTTAGAAAAAAGTAAAAATGTCTTATAATTTAAAACGGAGAGAGTAGTTTTCAATTTTATCAAAAAAATATGTGTATTAAGACACATGAAACTGTGTGTTTGTATTTAGAACATTAATTCTTGCTCCATGGTGAATGATATCTATGTGCAGTAACTATCCCGCGATTTTTTTTTTGCTGGTTTTACATGGAATTGGAGGGGGAGGAACAATGCCTCAGGTAAGAACCAATACAGCTTGTAAGAGAGTCTAGAGAGAGGATATAACAGAGTAAACCCAATTTAAACACTATAACCACATACAACACTCTATCAAAGATGACACGTATATTTAGCCGTAACAAGTAAGGCCTGAACTCAATGGGAATTTTTTTGATAGGAACTTGATGGGATGTGCAAGAGAAATCAGGAAGTTTTCATTTGGATGGGCAATGTGTACAATTTCGTCCTATAGAAGAAAAATGCTGTACTGGGCTGACGAACATGGTACGCAAGCCCCACGTAACACAGATCTCCGACGAATTTTACTGACTAATTTAATTTTTTTTAAATTTACAAAACTAATTTTTCGATTTTCATTTGAGAAATTTGCCAATTTTGAAAATAACGCCTGGGCCAGGAATCAAAAACGCCGTGCCGTTCTGCCGGGGAGGGACTGGATTCGACAAATGCAAGGGGGCGCAATGCATAGCCGTCCGCACGCGTCCGAACCACGGCATTATTGTAACGGTAAACGCTACCTAAAACACGCCTAACACCTGTTAAAAACAGTCATAACTTCGCGACTGGCAAATAAGTACTCTACGGAATCTACAAAAAATACAGCCGCTTCCCCCAACTGTTGGGTTTGTCCAGTTCCGGGAAGATTGGATTTGTTTGAGGTCCGAAGTTTCAGTTTTTAAAGCACACTCGTAATTTTCTACGGCCACATCTTAAATCGGTTTAACTTTTATTAGTTTTGCTAGTTGAGAAAAAATATCAAAAAAAGAAAAAAAAAATTTTGCAGAGCGTTTCGGACCGTCCATCGCCTGTGCGACGGCCTCGCTGTGCGGATTCCCGCCCGGACGGCGGAAATCCACTGGCCTCGCCGCCGCTGCTAACATCCGCGGACGGGATCACGTAGGCCCCCGTGTGCCCATTCGCCGCCCTGGCCACTTAAAAATACCCCTGTGGCTCAGGGCGGCAAGAGGTTAGTTTTGCCAAAAGTCCCAAATCGAAAATAGTTCTAAATTTAAAAAAAAAAAAATTAAATAGAAATATTAGTTTTGTAAATTTAAAAAAAAATTAAATTAGTAACAGTAAAAATTCGATCTCCGACTATAGTTGAGTTCAATGGCGGTTGGGTTCGCTGAAAGCCGGGCCTTACATTTGCCGAAGCGCCCCCCTCCCCCCAACCTATACTATAGGCACCACAATATACCGCACACACCTCACTCACGGAACGAGAAGTCGAGAACAATCGTACACCGACATCCGCCGCTCCCCCCTCCTCGCTCCGGGCTTACCTTACCGGCCATGGCCGGCGGCGACGGTGGGGCAGCAAACCCTAATCGCCATCACTTTCCTCTGCACCGACGCCCCCGTGTGTCCTATATGCCACATCTCCCTGACAACGTTTCCCCCTGTCTCCCTCTCTGCAGGTGATCGCGCCCGCGCGCCGAAGCGGCACAAGTCCTCGGCGCCGTCGAAGTCGATCGACGAGACCGCCGAGCTGGACTACGCCGATGACGTCGATGACGACGTCGCGATGGGTAACGCGCGCTCGATCCGCCCTAAACTCGCCGCCCTCCCCCAATCTGTGGGTTTACGAAACGTTGAACTGATTGGTGATTTTTTTTTTCGGGGGTGGAACCTTGATTCGGTGCAGCGGATAGGGAGGTGAAGAAGAGGGACTTCACCAAGCTGGAGCTGAAGCCGGATCATGCGAACAGGCCGCTCTGGGCCTGCGCCGATGGCCGCATCTTCCTCGAGACGTTCTCGCCTCTATACAAACAGGCCTATGATTTCTTGATCGCCATTGCGGAGCCTGTTTGCAGGTCAACTTCAGTCACCTCTAGCCTCAAATTCTGTAGCACCTTATTGCGTTGTAGCTTTAGACTTTTCTTAGACTGAAATGTATCCACCGACTGGAGTTCAGCCCAAATCTCAATATCTATGCCCTTAGAAAGCCACTAATCTTAGAAGAATCTTAGAAGACACAAGTGTAGTTATTGTTGATTCGCTCTTATCTTGTGAAGCCACATCATCTTAATTGTTTTTAGTTTTTGGATGGTTTATCTAAGGTTTAGATTGTGCACAGGTACAAAACCAAACCTATTAGCTACAAAATAAACCACATTGCATCTCATGTTTAGCATTTTGTCATGCAAATTTCCTGCAACATTCATGGGATTCCACCTAGACAGTAAATTTCCCCAAAAATTAGCATGGTTTGCACCAAAGCCAGGTCAAGATTAGGCTTGTTTTTGTCGTGCATTGAACCAGAAGTTGAGATTATCTTCATTGAGAGCTGTGGGGATCATACCATCTTCTGAGGATTTCACTACTTGCTATTTTAGGGATTTTGTTATTGCCACGTGAAGATTCAACTTGATTTTCTGTGAACTACATGGATATAATTTGTTTGGAATATGTTGGATTTGGATCTAGTTCTTTGGAATGAGGTGAAAACCAATGGTTTTCGATCTAACGGTGCATTACTCGAACATGGTGAGGACAGCTATGTGATAGGCATATCATCATGCCATTGGAAATGAATAGATTTTAATATGCCCTGTGTGGCTATCTAGAAAAACTAGAAAGTATACTGACTTATATAAGTTGCAACCATGTTGATGTACCCAGCATGACTTCAGCAGAGCATAACCATGTACTTCCCTTGTTACTTTAGAACTAAATTATAGCCTTCTAGGATTCTTTAGTTTGGGGGATGAGATGGTGGGTTAAGGAGATTATTATTTCTTTGTTTGCTCAGTAAGTTAATATGGGACTGAGTTTGACCTGAAGTCTCCAAAACAAAATGATGGCCTATATACTCTAATGGAAGGGATGGTTAAATTGGTCATCTATTTGATTTGAATTTTTTTTGAAATATATGTGCATGGTTTGAATGCCCTGAAATAGTATTACTTTTGCCGAAGGGTTTGTGATTTTCCATTTAAACTATTTGATTTTGACCTTTGGTGGTGCAGGCCAGAATCGATGCATGAATATAATCTAACACCCCACTCATTATATGCTGCGGTCTCAGTTGGGCTTGAGACTAGCACTATAATTAGTGTCATGAGCAAGCTCTCCAAGACTAAATTGCCTCGTGAAATAATTGATTTTATCCATGCATCAACTGCCAATTATGGCAAAGTGAAGCTTGTTCTGAAGAAGAATCGATATTTTGTCGAGTCTCCATTCCCTGAGGTCGTATCATACTTCCGAGATTCAAAAACTTATTTGTCTATTATTTTCTATTTATGTGAGCTGTGCTATTTCATCTGCAGGTTTTGAAGACCCTTCTGAAAGATGATATCATTTCAAGAGCACGGATATCTCCTGAGGTTATTAATCTGTTTTATCCACTTCAATATAATTCTTATGGCAAGATAATATAGCAAAGTTATGCCTTGCTACCCATTTTCTTATGCAAGCCCTAGTCTACTACGTTGTCTACATGAAACCATTATGTAACTTCTATACATGCTAGCTGTTTGCTTATGTTGTTATCTAAGACCATTTTAATTTATCCAGGATTCCATAGGGGGACCTTCATTTACTGTTAGCAAAACAGCTGGTGAAATGGCTAGTGGCCATGAGGACTTATTAGATGGAATGGAACTGGCTGCTGCAACTGAAGACAAGGAAACACATTCTTTTGAAATTGATCCTTCCCAGGTAATGCATTATTTCAAGTTGAATCTCATGAAAAATTTTCAATTGCGTAGACTGATGTTTAATTCATGTCATTCAGGTTGAGAATGTGAAGCAGCGTTGCTTGCCAAATGCCCTCAACTTTCCCATGCTGGAGGAGTATGATTTTAGAAACGACACGGTTAGTTCTTTGCGTATCAAGAGAGATGCATAATTGTTGGTCGTATCATGATATTGTCCATGCAATTAGTCTGTATTGAACCAGAGAAAACCACAATGGGGCTAACCCAACTTTGCTTTGTCAAATTTTGCAAAAACAAATTTTATCTTTTCAACCATGGAATTTCTCCCACCACTTCGTCTATACAAGACATTGTACATACCAATCGAACGGTGCTAGTTTTTGCTACACCGAACAAAATGCAATGAGCAAAGCAGACTTGTAATGGTGATAACAGAGTTTATTTACTGTACAGTATAATCTCTAAACACTGCATATCGACTTATCAATATAAAAGATCCAACTTCATATATATGGATAATGAAAAGCAAGTTTATGTGCATTTTTTTAGATTGTACTTGTAACATTTCTAGGCTGGTGTTCAGGCTAAGTTTTGTGGCACTGAAAACAACTAAGGCATGTTTTCTGATGTTTATAGTGCAGCTAAATATTGAAATTAAAATATGATTAGAAATTTGGAGCATGTGAACACATCTTTAAAGGAGCCCAGCAGAATGAGCATATATACCTCAGAAATGAATTCAGAGCTCAATAGTTCATTAACAACAACTAATATTTTTGGTACATTACATGACAACTCCCGTTAGTGTGCAAAGCCTTGTTTAACTAAATGCATATGTAAGAGGAATGTTGTTCACCTATCTTGCTTAGAGCATTTTCTGTAATTTAGCATATTGTTTTTGGTAAAATTTGTATCTCTAGCACAGTAAAACTAGATTTGGACGTTGTTGATCGTATTTCCATTGGAGAACTATGGTATTCTTAAGTCCCAAAACATATATTTATGTCTTATGTTAGTAGGCACCTAGTATTACCATTTTGTGATTTTGCAGCTGTTTAGGGGTATGATTATGTATATATATTTGCTACATTATTTAGAATAAAATTCTACTTTATTAATTGTAGGTGAACCCAGATTTGGAGATGGAATTAAAGCCCCAAGCACGCCCAAGGCCATATCAAGAAAAGAGCCTCAGCAAGATGTTTGGGAATGGTAACTTTATTATGCAATGTGCATGTGAACATTGAATTTGTAAATTCGAACAACTGGTAAAGAACTGCAAACTTACATGAAGTTTGGGCATGTTAATTTTCAAATGACTTTGGGTCTTTAAATACGTTCTTTCCTTGCCGGTCTTACCTAATCACATACTGATTCACATCCAGATCTCGGAATGCCTAGTGTTTTACAGTATAAGTATAATTAGAATATCCTACCAAAAATGTTGTCAGTATTGTTTGAAGTGTAGGCACTAAAGGAATTTGTTTGGGGACCGTGATTACCAAGAATGAAAACTAAAAATGTTTAGTGGCAGTCCCCTTGCTTGTGTCGTTAGTTAGCAATGTATTCCCTTCATTTGCTATTATTCACTTTACATTTCCTTTAACTTACAAGGACTTGCATAGAGTATATGCTTCTGTCCTCATTGGATATTTCTTTCATGATTCTGCAGGCAGAGCAAGGTCAGGCATTATTGTGCTACCTTGTGGTGCTGGCAAGTCCTTGGTTGGTGTATCCGCTGCATGTCGTATCAAGAAGAGTTGTCTATGTTTGGCCACAAATGCTGTATCAGTTGATCAGTGGGCATTTCAGTTCAAGCTTTGGTCAACTATAAAAGATGAACATATCAGCCGTTTTACATCAGATAACAAGGAGAAATTCAGGGGAATGGCTGGTGTAGTTGTGACTACATATAACATGGTTGCATTTGGAGGCAAACGGTCTGAAGACTCAGAGAAGATAATTGAAGAAATTCGAAACAGGGAGTGGGGTTTGCTCCTAATGGACGAGGTGGGATATCCATTAGTTGATACTTTAGGTGTTAAATTTATTTCTGCACATGGTGATCACAGTATCATACATGTCCATTTTCTTCTTTTTATTTGTGTTTGCAGGTCCATGTTGTTCCTGCACATATGTTCAGAAAGGTCATCAGCATTACGAAGTCTCACTGCAAGCTTGGTCTTACTGGTCAGTTTCCATTTTATATTCCTATATGATTGTACTATTCACTTATATAGGTATTCTAAGTAACTTGGATTACTATGATTGCAGCTACGCTTGTGAGAGAGGATGAACGCATTACTGATTTGAATTTTCTTATTGGACCAAAGCTGTACGAAGCAAACTGGTTGGATTTAGTGAAAGGTGGATTTATTGCAAATGTGCAGTGTGCAGAAGTGTGGTGTCCCATGACCAAAGAGTTCTTTGCTGAGTATTTGAAAAAAGAAAATTCAAAGAAGAAGCAGGTGAATCTTTATTGAAGTTCCTCAATCTGCTTTTGCAAATTAAAAATTCATGTCTTCATTTTTGCAATATAAAGTCCACCTGTTCCAATTTCTATTGCTTTATGTGCTACCTAATTCACTATTTAGTTTTATGCAATGGTTAACTTGATTTATAACAAATTAATTCAGCATAAACTGTTCTTTATACTCCTACAAGAAAATGTTGGTTTTCTTGTGCTTTTGACACACCAGGCATATGGATTTAATGATCAATGTGCTTGTTTCTCAAATCTAATCTTTGAGGATTGCACTAACCCTGGTCTACCAGGTACTCTATGCGATGAATCCAAACAAATTCAGGGCTTGTGAGTTTCTAATTCGATTCCATGAGCAACAACGTGGAGACAAGATAATTGTGTTTGCTGATAATCTATTTGCACTAACTAGCTATGCAATGAAGCTGCGTAAACCAATGATTTATGGTTCCACAAGGTGATCCTCATTCATGCAGATGTTAATGTGTTCCATTAGTTATATGCTTATATCTGCTTTGAAACATTCAGCCATGTTGAGAGGACGAGAATTCTGCATCAATTCAAGAACAGCTCAGATGTCAATACCATTTTCCTTTCAAAGGTGCAATTAGTAGGGACTTTGTGATTCAAAATGTACACGTGTAAAATCAAGTATCAACACTTAACTGCATATCTACTGTCACTTAGGTGGGTGATAATTCAATTGATATTCCAGAAGCAAATGTGATCATACAAATTTCATCTCATGCTGGTTCACGACGTCAAGAAGCTCAACGGTTGGGACGTATTCTCAGGGCGAAGGTAAAATGGGCTGAAGCTGATGATTAATTCATGAACAGAATGATGTTGCTATGATACTACATGATAAAATGTTAATGTTCTTGAATACAATAAGAATTCACCAATGATGCTGGTATGCTATCTATACTCCTTTAAAAGGGAGTAGTGGTGGTGGTGAGTGGTGAATCTGCCACCACCCCCACCACCAACTCCCTACTTTTTTTTTTGAAAGAAAAAATGACAGTGTGGGCCCAAAGGACCCACATGTCAACCAGCCCCCACTAACTCTACTTTTTGTGGGAAGCAAAAAGGCAAATTTTGCTACAGGACACTAAAGTTCGTGTAATTTGCTGGTGGACATCGCAAAAATGTGCCACGGCTGGAGAACACCCCAAAAACTGGTAATTTGTTGGAGGACATTTCTGACCCAATTGGAGAGAGAAACTCTTCAAAAAGACAAGAATACCCCTGGGCCATATGCTTCTAACCTGGCACTGGAGTGAAGATGGAATATGATGTATGCTAGCAATGTACTTTGGGTGATGGCAGATTAAGAAGCTTTTGGCCTCAAGGGCATTCTAGTCTTTTTGAAGAATTTCTCTTTCCAATTGGGCAAAAAAAGTCCTCTGGCAAATTACAGTTTTTTGGGGTGTCCTCCAACCGTGGCACATTTTTGTGATGTCCACCAGCAAATTACATAAACTTTTAAGTGTTCTGCAGCAAAATTTACCAAGAAAAAATGACAGTGTGGGGCTAAAGGGCAGGCCCACATGTCAGTAACAAATATATGCAGCAATTAAGAGATGATATATGTGGAAGATGATGGTAATAACTGGTTAATGATAATTTTTTTTAATTAAAAATCTCGTTGCAACGCACAAGCAATATGCTGGTAGTGAGAAAAATGCTATGGTGGATCAAATCAATATTGTTCATATTTTTATTCTGGCAGAAGATAACAAACATGTTCAGATTTACTTAAAGTTTGTTCAAATCTGTCACAATTCAATTTGATTTAGTATATAATCTATGTACAATTTTATTCTCATGCTGCTACATGACTTTTTTTAAGTTCACTACAGCTCTGGAATCTGAAAGAAGAGTTGTGTAAAGTAGTTGCAATATATTATATGCTAGTTATGACTGGGAATCACATGTGTCCAATCAGATGGTAAAAATGACGGAAACATTAGATCTCAAACTGCTGCAATCATGTTCTAAGAACTAAGATAATACTTTATGTGGAATTGTCATTGAATCTTGTTAACTACTGTGACATCAGGGTAAGCATCAAGACAGGATGGCTGGTGGAAAAGAAGAATACAATGCTTTTTTCTACTCTCTTGTATCGACTGACACTCAGGTGAGTCCCACCACTTTTGTCTCTTTTGGCATATCGATTTTCTTATTCTTTTAATGCACCAACATGGCGATATGTCAAAATTCAAATTTATACTTGTAGATTAAGTATATGACCATGACATTTTTTTTATTCATGCAGGAGATGTACTACTCAACTAAAAGGCAACAATTTCTTATTGACCAGGGATATAGCTTCAAGGTTTAACTTTTGGAGCTTCAAAATGTTGAAAATAATTTGATTGTTTGGCTGGATTTTTACTGAAAATATTGATTGCATTTACCAGGTGATCACCAGCTTGCCGCCATCTGAAGAATTACCTAACCTGAAATATTACACACTTGATGAACAGCTTGAACTTTTGGCACAAGTAGGTGTTTTCTGTACCTCTTGTTTGTAAGCTGCTGCTGCTTGTTTTGGACTGTGTCATAGCTCTCTTCATGACTTTAAACAGTCGCTGAACGCAAGGGATGACATGATTGGTATTGAGCACTTGGAAGAGGATTCTGATGGCAAGGCGCTCATGAAAGCACGGCGATCTGCTGGATCAATGAGTGCCTTTTCTGGATCAGGTGGAATGGTCTACATGGAGTACAGGTGCTGCCTCTCCCCACTTATATTTCGTTTTTATGTAAACTGTTTTGATTTCGTCATTCTATTTATTCAATGCTAAGTTGTGTGCCCTTCTCATCCAGCACTGGTAAGGGGAAGGCTGGAGCTTCCAAGAAACCAAAGGACCCTTCAAAGAGGCATTATCTGTTTAAGAAGCGTTATCAATGATCTTGATAACAGGCGGTGTTTCCTTCCTTGCCTAAGGCATCTGCAGAAAGACTCAATACAAGTATGATATGCCAGCTGAAAATGGAATGGTTAATGTGGACTGGGGAGCTTGTTTTCGCATGAGTTTGGTTCGCATTAACGCATCAGCAATACAACAATTACTTTTCATTAGGATATTCTTGCCGAGAAATTAGAACCAAGATCCTAAGGGCAAGAGGCACTTTTTTGGTGGCAGGCATTCGTGCACTGCATTCTGTTTGTCTAGGAGACCAGAGGAGTTAAAGCTTCGTCCTTTTACTAATGAGAAGAAAATGAAGGCATTTGCCTCGGTCCTGAAGATGTAAATACCGTTGATGCAAATACTTGCTTCGTAAGGCTTGTATGACATAAAGTTGTTTCGGGACGTGAACGCATCATTCCCTCGTTTACAGAATTTCAGTTCTGAAGATACCAATGATATATGCATGAGAGTTGTGCTGATGAGCTGCAGGTAGCTACCACAAGTAGTCTGGTGAAAGTGGTTAGGCAGGTCCTCGCTCGTTCAGCAATTTCTGATTGCTCATTTTTTTAATATTTCCTTATTTTTTGTTCTCCTTATTACACCTCGTTGGAGGTGATGTTTGAATGGAACAGAAAACAATCGTGGAAACAGACGCTTATTAAGGCCATACCGCCATACACGAGGTCCATTTGCTCCTTTGAACGCTGGAATTTTCCGTCCCATAGGAATTAAGGCCCTATTTGGACTTCGTAGAGCAATAATTTCACATAATAAGTTTCCCCGTATGAGAGATTTCGTAACGGGCCTATATCCGAATCGAATTTGAGATTTTCAAAACAATACTAAAAAAGATAATCCGTTTCCGTATGAGTTTTCGTACAAAGCCTAAATATACCGAATAGAAATTCAAAAATTTCAAAATACAAAAGAAAAGGAGTCAGGAACTCAGGATCTGCAACAATCTTAGCCGCACGTCCACCTTACACGCCGTCCCGTGCTTGCGAGGCCGTGTGAGGCAGCGAGCCAGCCAAGGCACTCTCGATTTCTTCCTGCTCCAGCGCCCAAAGCCCGGCGCAAATCACAACCTTATTTCCTCTCCCCCTTCCCTCTTCGTCCCTCCCTCCTCCCTCTCCCCGCCGCGATCGAGACGGCGGCGAAACCAACACCAGAAACCGAGGGGGGATCCGCGGCAGCTCCGCCCTAACCCGCCCCTTCTCGAATCCTCGCCTCCGCCCTAAATCCCCCAGTCCCCCGGTGCGCCGCCAGCCCGACCCGCGAGGCCCCGATGGATTTGGATCTGTGGATCTCCAAGGTGAAGGAGGGCCAGCACCTCGCCGAGCACGAGCTTCAGTCCCTCTGCGAATACGTGAGCTTCCCCTATCCCCGATTGGTTTGGGTCATTAGGGTTTTTGCCAGCCCCGTGCTCTCGCCCGGTGGCGGCGGCGCGCTGTGGGTGCTAGGGTTCGTAGATAGGGGGGTGGATGTGGGGAAACTGTTGCCTTTGCTGTCCCCACTGAACTTGAGTTTGTATTGGTACATGGGCTCGCATGTAACCGCGGTTGATTTTTTCGCTGATCGTCCAGGTGAAGGAGATCCTCATCGAGGAGTCCAACGTGCAGCCAGTGAACAGCCCGGTGACCGTGTGCGGAGACATCCATGGGCAGTTCCATGACTTGATGAAGCTCTTTGCGACTGGGGGGCATGTGCCTGAGACGAATTATATTTTCATGGTGTAGCTTCTGGAGCATTTTGTGTTTGCTTGTGTGAGAGCTGGTTGGTTGAGATGGTTCTGGATGATGCTGTGTTCCTGAATTCGGTTGTGCTTGACGTGCAGGGTGATTTTGTAGACCGTGGCTTCAACAGTCTGGAGGTTTTCACCATTCTGTTGCTACTAAAAGCGAGGTATTTGGCTACCTTTTTGTTTGGGATCGTGAATGTTCTGTTGGTTTTTGGGAAAGCTTTGACCTTTCTGGCACCTAGCTGCAGCTGCTTCACTGTTCCGTTTGGTATTACAGTACTTCAATGTTATATTACCTTTTTCAACAGGAAAATAACATGAAACGATATGAATAACCGCAGCAGCAGTTTATCTTCTTTAGATTTGTACCATGTTCACATGTTGTACTGTATCACCTGAGCGCTGTTTGATTACATGCCAAATCTTGCTATCTTTTCATAACTGTCTTCTCCCCTTATCCTTCCTGGACGGTACCTTGAGCAATGTATGGGGTCGATGTGTTGTTGGACCTGTTTTCATGTTGTTAAAAGTGTGTGTATAATTCTGAGACAAATAGTGCCCAGGAGTTGAACTGAAATGCTGAATAGTTTTAGGATGACTGCAGACTGTGTGATCTAACTGTGGTTCAGGCATTTGAGTCTAGTTAGCTGAATTTTGAAGTTGGCATTCCTATTATTGTTTTTATTTATAACTTGCTGCTAATGTGAGTAGAATGGTTAAGCAACAAATTTGCAGTATTAATCATTGAAACAATTGCTGTAAGACTCCCTAGTCCTTACTAGTTTCATTTATTCTTGGTTGCTTCTGTTCTATCAAGTATTCGGATTTGTAATTTTTACCTGAGTGTCACTGTCTGTGGCTCATTCTTGTTATTGGGTTTCCTGACCGAAATTAGGTATCCTGCACACATAACGCTTCTGCGTGGAAATCATGAAAGCAGGCAGTTGACACAGGTATGTCCTGGTATGGAGAAAGTTTTCATTTGTTATCCAATTGATTTTTTTAGATTTGAGATAGTTATGCTGCAATTAAGTGTCTTTTAAGTCTGTCCACCTGCTATGATGATTTTTGTGTTGTATCTCAACTGTTGCAGCCCAGAGGTCTTGTTTTTAGTTGACTGTTGGACTGCACTTGTGTGCATGCTCGTATCAAACATTTGTAGGTTTTATATTAATTAGGGGCAGGCAGAAATCAATTGTAAACCGAAGGCCGAACCAAATTAGAGGTTTATTCCTTTTTTGGTAGAAGGTTCGGTTTTTATATTGGGCTTCTTCAGTGTTAAGTTGGAAGATCGGTTTTTTTCTCCCGTAAACCAAACTTCCCGATAAAACCGAAGAAAGTGTTCTCGGCAGATGGAGCACACAGGAGACCGCAGCCTACTGTCACTCCTTCTGGACTGACACTGGCCCATTGGGGATCTCAAAGGACATGCTGCCCCTCACAGGATATAGGCCAACTCGACATGCAGTGGGCCCTTGTGGGGACGACTGCCCAATGGCCAGCACGCGTGGGCTCATCATTGTGGGCAGAAGCAGATTGACTGGCTGGTTTCTTCGGTAAAAACCGACACTGAACCGAAGTAGTTTGGTTTTTTGGCTCGGTTTTTTTTACCTGATTAGTTTGGTTGGTATTGCTAAAATACCAAAAATCCACAACCGTAAAAGCCGAACCGGAAAACCCAAATGAACCGAACGCCCACCCCTAGTGTTAATTATCTATGAGACTATCATGCATCAGATAAAAATATGCATATTGTTTTGTACTTTTCATTCTGGAGGAGATGAATTAGTTCATATTGCTTTTCTGCCTGAACAGTGAAATAATCCAGCCACTATATATATGATTTTACCTTGGTTTCATGTTTGTTTCAGTAATGCATATTTAGAATGAAAACACACACATGTTGTGTATGAGTGTATCTATGGTTCATAAATAGCGTCATATGATGAGCAGCCTGTGTGGTCATCATTATATTTTGTTTAGTGAGTTGGACTATTTGTTTTATACATGGTTCCGTACTTCCATTATTTGTATCGTTCACCCTCCTGACTGAATTTATATACTCATATATCTACACTACACATGGACCTTTTTAGAGGCACTACACATGGATTTGGTGCTTATAATGTACTTCCTCCATCCCAAAATATAGCTACCTAAGAGTGTTTTGGAGAAATTAAGGATTGGAGTAAAAAGTCTAAAATACCCTTCATTAATGTATGGTGGGTTGAGGGGATTAAAGATAGTATGGGTGAGGTGCAGGTCTCGAGGTGATGGGGCCCACTAGGGGTAGCATGGGGAGTAATAGGGTAAAAGTCACCTTTTACATGTCCTAGGTAGCTATATTTAAGACAATTTGAATCTAAAGGTAGCTATATTTTAGGACGGAAGGAGTACTGATGCTAATGTATTGTCTGATTGTAGGTGTATGGTTTCTACGATGAGTGCCAGAGGAAGTATGGGAACGCGAATGCATGGCGGTATTGCACTGATGTTTTTGATTACCTTACTCTTTCAGCAATCATTAATGGAACAGTAAGTTCATGTGGACATTTTGTAAGTTGTGGGTTGATAATTTTTGTGCCAACTCATACTTAAATCATATGCTAAAAATCCAGGTCCTTTGTGTTCATGGTGGTCTTTCTCCTGACGTGCGCACTGTTGATCAGGTTTGTTGAACTTCTTTTCTTGAAGTTTTGAAGCATCATTAAGTCTTGGCGTTGTTTACGAACTCTAATTATGTGTAATACTTTCCATTATTGGTTTTGAGTTCCAGTCTTGTAGATTTACCATGCTCCGATAATGTATAAAGTAGAAAGGTACTGCACCTTGTCAATGCAACAGTTAGTAGGTCTGACAACAAGTTGAAAAGTATTAGATAATTCTGCCTTCTAAGTATGGATATCTTCAGTTGATCAAGTGATATTCGTCGGAACCTTTGATGGGGTAAACAATAACTGGGTGTTGGCATTTTAGTTAATTTGTTGACTCTTGTTGTATATTTCAAGTGACACATATATCTGCATCCCATCTTTTTATTTAAATGGTTGTGCTAACTTAGCTGTGCTCTTTGGCAATCATCTCTGATTTTGTAATTTTGGAAATTAGTTGGTTCATAACATTGCATGTTCATAATTTTTTAGGAACACATGATTCTGTGATTGTTATTTTCTTAAAGAGTTAACTGTTGTCAAATGAGATTAAGAGTCGTTTTGAGGTAATATTACAATGAGATCAATCATGTGATTGAATATCCTTGTTGATTCTATTTGCCAGATACGGACGATCGATCGCAATTGTGAAATTCCCCATGAAGGTCCTTTCTGTGATCTAATGTGGAGTGACCCTGAAGAAATAGAGACATGGGCTGTTAGCCCCCGTGGAGCAGGTTGGCTTTTTGGATCACGAGTGACAGCTGAGGTATGTGTGCAGTCATTATTTAGTCATTTCTTTCTCTTTTTTTCGGAGGATGTGTACAGTTATTTCATTCTGGACCATCTATTCATTGTTTCCTTGTAAATGATTTTTCATTTACCTTTTGCAGTTCAACCATATTAACAATCTCGATCTAGTTTGCCGGGCTCACCAGCTGGTTCAGGAAGGCTTAAAGTACATGTTTCAGGACAAAGGCCTTGTAACTGTAAGTTTCTGTTCACATATCGGTCCAGATAATCATAACATTGTACCGTATTAGATTGCATTTCTTCTTTTTTTCAATTCAGCCATATTGGTGCTCATATACCCTGTACAATTCTTTTTTCCAGGTGTGGTCTGCACCCAATTATTGCTACAGATGTGGCAATGTTGCTTCTATACTAAGCTTCAGTGAGAACATGGTATGTTGTGCATCTGTGGTGGGAGCATTGTGTAATTGTATTGAACTTCTTATACTTGGATTTGCTAGTGCACTTTTGCATACACAATACCAAACAGAGATGAAAACAGCACTAGGCACCCAGCTGCTTTTGTGTGCTCAATTGCAATACCAAATGCCATCCCACACTTTCCATAATCTACTCGGTAATGAATTAACGATACAGAGCACTGTGGTTTGACTACTGATTGGGGGAGACTTAAGTTGGACTCAAAAGCAACTCAACATATTCGTTTCTAGTTGCCAAACTGTGGCCATCCTCATTTAGCCATTTAGGAACGAACTGTTAGTGGTTCGTCAACAACTACTAAGCATGTTATTCATTCTCTTTGCCTTAATTAGGGTATGGAAGTTCCAGTTGAAACATAGCCTTATCTACAAGTACTGGAAGATCTCTTGCAACTTCTGTGAAATCGATATCTGATCTGCTGTCTGACCTTTGCATTAATTCGTCCGAATATGTTACGCATCTTATTTTACAATTACCGCTGTGAAGTATCTGATCTATTTCATGAGCTCTAAGCTCGCAGCTGATTCTGATCTTTTATATCCTTTGTCTAAAACGACAGGAAAGAGAGGTTAAATTCTTCACAGAGACAGAGGAGAATAACCAGATGCGAGGACCGAGGACTGCTGTCCCATATTTCCTGTGACTTCATCAATTGTACAATTTTAGAAGTCATGTTTTTATCTGTAAGGGTTAAAGATGAAGCAGACCTATTTATTGTTGTAGGTCCAGGTCATAGTGCAATCTAATGCGTTTGATTTTTCGTTCTTTTAACCACATGTACAATAGACCATTCGGAGTGTCATCACTCCTGTATTCCTTCTGTGGCGTTGTCAAGTTTTGTTTCTGATTTATTTCGGGTCGATACAGTTTGCCGCACAGGAGGTTTGGCCCGTTGGATGGTGTTTTATTTGCAGCTACAGCTTCCCACTCACGCGATCAGATATTTTGTCGCAGGCCACGTGACTTCAAAATATGCATCCCGACTTGTCCCCATAGGTAGTATCATCATATCAAGTACGCTGTTCCTTGGTTCCTGTCTCGTCGAGCAGCGCGATTCTGAAAGATTGACCACTCCTATTATCCGCACACAGTCGAATTGGTTCTGTACGTGATAGTGTGGTATTCCCTCCGTTTCCTTCTATAAGGGGTTTTAGGTTATTTTGAAGAAATTAATATTAAAGAAAAATTACTTTGATATCCCTTATTAAATGAGACTATATATGAGTGGAAGAGATGGTTAAGATAGGGAGAAATTTAAATAAGAAATTGTTGAAGGGAAAAATAATATACCTTATATTTAAGTATAAAATTTAAAAGTTTGTATCACTTATACATGGGACAGAGGGAGTACATTAGTTGCACTGAAACTGGTAGCATTCCAAACAGGAAAGTTTTGGGTAAAATAACCTAGTTGCTTATTGCTATCATTGGTGCGATCAAACCGCCGTTTTTCTAAAATGTGGATTCTGTGTTGATGAATGAAGTCCAAAAATTCATGGGCTTTAGCTATCATGGATAGGACCTACGAGTTCCATTCGAAACCGAGACGAAGCCCACTTCCCATCGCCTCCACCTTCATCCCCGATCCGTCCCGTCGCTGCCGCCACCGCGATTGCAGGGAGGCCGCGAGCTTTCCACCACGAGCCGCGCCATCGATCTGAAAAGAAGAAAGAAACAATCCCAGAAGCCCTAAGCCTCTAACGTACTGGCGTCCCGCGCCGCGGCAATGGAGGCGGCGGCGGTGGAGCTCACTGATGTCGCGCTCTCATTCTTCAGGTTGGGGCATCGCCTTCCCTCCCGCTCGTGTTCTTTCTGTTGCTGATTTGGAGTTCCTGTCTGGCGTCTGGCCCGTCTATACTCGATTCCACATGATATTGCCGAAGATTTTAGTGTCTCGTATAGCTTCCACATTTTCCTGTGTCCATCCTCTCCTAGTTAGCTAGCTAGTTACGCCACAACTGGTATAGGGCGGAGTCGAACATCGTGGGGCTCGGGGGAAGCTGCAGTCTCGGTCGCGGCGGGCGATGGCGGCAAGCCGGCGACAAGTTGCTTTTCCTTGCTTGTAGCCACCAAATAACAGGCCAAAATCACTAAGGTAGCCTTCGGCACGAGGCGAAGAGATCCAAGAGAAGAAAACTCCTTTATTTATTTTCCAGTAAGCATGTTTACCGCTGAACGATATATTTTTATAAAAAATTTTATATCAAAAGTTATTTAAAAATAAATCTATTTTAAAATTTATAATAATTAAAATTTAATTAATCATATGCTAATAACTTCCAGCCATACCGAACGGACCCTAAACCAGCATATGCCCAGGGCGACGCGAGCCTCCACTGTGGTGCGGTCGCGGCAAGGAAAAGATTCCACGCGCGCACCGGCTCACGTAGTCACGTGAGCCATCATCCCGTGCCCTGCCGCTTTTCCAACTCCGCGGAGAAGGCATGCCCTTCCTTCCGCGGCCGGTCTCCCTCGTCCGCCCGTAACGAACAAAAGAATATCGCACGCAGCAAGGTGTAGCGGGTGGCGAGCAGTGTGGGGTTGGCACGCGGCCGCCTCGTCGCCACCCGCGCGCACGGTAGAGGCGTAACCCAGCAGACAGCAACCGCGTGCGGCTGCGTCACGGCGTCCCCGCCCGCCCCGGCGTGATTTGATTCGCAGCGTTCGCTGCCCGCCTCGGCCGTTCTCTGCCTAGAGTGGTTTGGCCGGCGCCCCCGCACGCGGCCTCAGATCATCCTCACGTAGTCACGTGATTTGACATCTCTGGTGCTGGTTGAGCTGAGCTCCCCTCGCTTACCTGTCAGGTCGCGTCGTGATGGCTGCCCGGCTGCTCACGACCCACAAGTCAAATACCACTATGCCTGCCTGCTCTCGGTTGCCATTACATTCCAGGTTCGAGCATTTTTCAGAGGACATTCTAAAGTTCTTAGAAATATTGCTAGGGGAATAAAACGTTCAAAACTCTCAAACCATGCAAACTCGAACCGTGTCTAGTAAGTTAATAGTACTACTAGTAGACATATTCCTCCAGATATTGATCCCTGGAGAAAGGGGGCATCTTTCGGCACACTGATTTTTTTCTCCTCGATACTCATGTCATTCAGGTAGGGGCGGCGGTAGGAAACTATTTCACTGTTCGGCTTGTCTGCCCCCCATGATTTAATTATCCCAGTGGTATTTGATTAAAAACGAATTAAAAGCTCACCATATTCGCAACTCCCCAAAGTGCACGTATGTTTGACTAGCAACGGATTACTCCGAACGGTAATAAGCAGTTTAACCCACTGTTCTCCAGCCTGTAATCAAGATAGAGAAAACCAGTGATTCCACTGTTCTTGCGGAACAGTTTCGCCCGGCGAAATTTTGGGGGCAGTTAAGAAGCAGCCGATAGTGCAGCTAGCTTCTCGTACGATATGCTTGTGTGTGTCTGAGTACAACGATCGAACCATCTGGAACCAGAGGAAAAATGATGACAATGGGATGTGCATTGAGCAGCAACCTGGCCTTGTTTGATTGGTGTGATACATTGGGGTGGCCCTCTTGGAAAAAATGTTGTTTTTTCTTGCTTCTAAATCATGAGCTTAGCCACTAACCAAAAATGAGAATAGGAAGAGAGAACGAGAAGATAGGTCTGACAGATCGATCCTACTTGGCGGACTCTCGAAGATAGTTACAGCAAAATTAGTGGCAAATGCTTGGGGAAAAAATAAAAAATACTAACTAACTTGCACTATCTTCTCCGATCATGAGGGGGTGGTTGCTGCGGTGGCGCCGGCGTCGGGGATTGGCGGCTGCCGCTTGGAGACCTCCCCCGTGGCCGGACCTCCTGCTCCGTCATTGCCCGCCTGGACCGGCCCGGCCAGAAGTCACCGAGCTCGGCGTCGGAGAACGACGACGACCCTCCGGGCGCGAGCCGCCGCGGCGGCCTCCGCCTCCTCCACCGGCAGCACCGCCGCGCGACGCGGAGCGGCGCGCGCGCCACGCAGCAGAGCGCCGCCACGGGCAGGCACGCGCACAGCACGCAGCATGCCGCCGCGCACTCCACGAGCGCCGCGTTCCTCCCGCCAGCGTCCGCCGGCGGCGCCGCGGGCGACAAGTCACGCCCGCGCGCGTCCCCTCCCCGCCGCTTCGTCGCCGCAGCTACCGCCTTCTTCTTCTTCCGCGGCGCGCTCGCGGCGTCCATGGCTTGCTTTTCGCCTTCTTCTCCTTCCCTTTGCTTCCGTCGTGGGAGATTCGAACGGGTTGGGAGGAGGAGTGGTCGCGTGGAGGTCGTGGGAGGGAAGGGCTCTCGTCTCGGTTGCCAATACTCCTCCGCGTTTAAACGAGAAACGCCTCTCCTGCAAGTTTTCTATCTAGTGCTGTACTGCTGCTGCTACATTTTTTAAAACTGATCTCGGCACTGGTCAGAGATAGAATGGGATCTCTCTTTTTAATTGAGCAACCGAAAGCTCGCTTATAAGTGATAATAGACTGGATATCTTTTCTCAAAGCAGTCGCATTTTGAAGAATCTCCCTTATTAATACAACCATGGGCATGTCACTTATTTAATTCGGTTTGGCTTGTTTATGCCGAACTGTTCGGTGTTTCTGCGTGCAGTGGATCGATCGGCTATAGATATCCGGTCAAAACGCCGTCACCCTTTTAGAACGGAACAACTGTACAACATATGAAAGCTCCGTTCAGCCCTACTTATAAGCCCAGCTTATTTTCTCGTTTTTCGTGAGCACGTTTTTCGAATTGTTAAACGGGGTGTTTTTTATAAAAAATTTTCTATATGAAAGTATCTTAAAAAATCAAATAGATTCAATTTTTTAAGTTTTTAAAAATTAATTCTTAATTAATCACACATTAATAATATTTTTTTGTTTTACGTGTGACTTATAAGTCAAAACAATAAGTCACTTTAAGCAAACAGGAGAGTAGCGTCACAACCGCATCCCACGCTAGCTGCTGCACACTTGGCCAGCCCCCGGCGCTTGCATAAGTGCATATGCTTGCTTTAAAGGCAGTGTCACAGGATTAATTCAGGGGCCTACCTTTTCTTTTCCAGCTGCAACAAAACTACAAAAGCAGGGTTGCTGTGTTCCGCTTCAGAGGAAAGCCGATAGCAACCAGCAACTAGCAAAGCCATAAGCGAGGTGTTGAAAATGCATAGGCTGATAGGCAGCATAGCAGGAGAACACTATACTTTTTATTTACTATTTAGACTAAAGCGAAATTCATGTGATTTCATATCTAAGAGCTTCCTTGCTTTATTGAAACTATCCCTTTTTAGAGAAAAAATAGCATGAACTCTGCTAATCATTTAAGTAGAGAACAAAGAGTACAGAAATGCAATTTCGCATATTAGAAGACTCTACTACGTCCGCCTGACGGAGATCGGCGTCGGGGGCGCCAAGCTGCCGCTCCACGCCGTTCATGCTCACCGAGGACGACGAGGGCAAAGCGTCGAGATGGACACACGGTCGTGACTCATGACGGCACGCAGTTTCGGATTATTGGGCCGTTTTACCAGGCCGATTGCGCCTGCACGGGCCTCTGTGGAAGCTCTCACTTAGCACACCAGTGCAGAATTTTTACTGTTACTAATTTAATTTTTTTTTTTAATTTACAAAACTAATTTTCGGTTTGAATCATTTGCAAAACTAGTCTCTTGCCGCCCTGGGCCACGGCGGGATTTAAAAACCGCCGTGGCCCAGGGCGGCGAATGGCATCCCCGTCGCCCGGGCTAACGGCGCCGTCCGCCGTTAGCCCCGGGGAGGCCACGTGGATTCGCCGCCCTGGGGGACGGCGGCGAATGCCCCCAGGAGGCCGAATGCAAAATTACATTCGCCGCCGTCCCCCAGGGCGGCGAATGTAATTTTGCATTCGGCCCCCTGGGGCATTCGCCGCCGTCCCCCAGGGCGGTAAATCCACTGGACCCTCCGCCCAGCAATCGGACGGTCCGTTCGCACAGGGAAGCAATCGGACGGTCCGTTCGCACAGGGATCGGATCAAACCGTTCCCTCCCGATCGGACCATTGCCCAGCCCAGGCCTCGGCCCCCTGCAGCCATTTGCAAATTACCAAATTTGAAAATTTTGTTGCTAATTTTTCACCCCAAAATTATTGAAAATTTATTTGTCAAAATTAAATTCTTAAATTTTATTTATTGCGCCATTGCATTTATTGAGTCGATGTTTAAAAAAACCAAATATCATATACTGTTCACGTCGTGAAAAGAACTTGTCAAACTGAGGGTATTCCCGGATCGGCACTCGCATTCCAGTCCTCGTATGTCTGGATTGGCACTCGCAATCCACTCCTCCCGTCTTTCGCCTACACGCTTAACAAAATTTAGTTTTAATCGTGGTTTAGGGTATGTTTTTGACAGTTTTTTTTTATAATCCGACGATGGTGGGCGTTGGTTTGTAAAAATCGTGCTGATCATTTTTTCAAGTTTATTTTTGGTAAAACTTAATTAATGACATGGTAATAGGCCGGTCCGTTTTAATGACATGATAATAGGTAGATGCGAGCCATTCGCATTGCGGCATGATGAATGCGACAACCCATAGTACGAAAATACAACAAGCGAGACTACATTGTTAGCAGTACAATGTATCTGAAGGATGGGATCGAGTCTACAGGAGGTGAATATGGACATGACAAATTTAAACAAGTAATGCGAGACCTATAAATAAATAAATACAACAATAGCCCCTAGGTCATACGCCTCCTCGTCCTCCTAGGCTGCGCTCGCACGTGCCCGCGCGAGTACGTCAGGCGGTCCGCCGGTACCCCACGGTAGCTCGGACCGCCTGAGCAGCAGGGGAAGCACCGGCGTCGTGCGGCTGTGTGTGCGGTGCACCTCCGAGCTGTGACGACCCGATCACGTCCTGCTCCGGAAGGAGGTCGTCCTCGGTAGATATCCAAGCAGAGGTGCTCGGGGCAGATCCCCGCCCAGTGTCCCCCAGGTGGAGGTGAGATCCGGTGCGTGGGTCTGGTAAAGAAAATCTCGTGTTAGCCGCATAAAAAATGCAATTAGTTATGTAGAATAGGTTCAATCCTGACGTACCTGACAATCCTCGCCCGATCGTGGAGGCTGCCGACCTCGATCCTCCGGCGGGTACCAGAAGGACCTGCTCCCCACGACGTACTGGCCCCTGCAGAACCCGCCGCTCCTGCCGATGTCCCTTCACCATGGGGACCTCGCATAGGTATCTGCATCGGTGGGACTGCATCGGGACGGCGACAACTCAGAGCTCGGACGACCGAGCGCATCGTGTTGCACATCCGGTCGAACGTGATCGTCTGCTCCTGCTGCGTGAGAGGGATGCCAGCCTGTAGGCGCTGCCGCAGTAGGTCCAGCTCCGTGTGGACCTGCCTAGCATCGTCCGCCTGTTCAGCAGGACATGCATGGTTAGTTGCGCGTGGAACCTACCATTGAAAATAGTATGAAAACCATTGACTCACCGCGCGGAAGTAGTCCTGGTCGCGGTGCGTCGGGTATGCGTCTCGCACCCCCGCGACGTGCGCCTGTGGAGCGTCGGGAGTGTACGTCACCCGTAGTCTGGTACGGGCCTGGTACCAGGAAAGGTACTGCTCGTACCTGGCGGCTGTGTAGGGTGCAGCTCCGTGATGACGTCCTCCGTGGCTATGAGCCAGTCGTTGATGTAGTCGACGACGGTGGGTCTCCACAGCCTACCGGCGGCCTGGCCACGCCGACTTAACCTGCAGAGCACAACCGGTGACACAATGCATAAACAATACGGAATATTCATTTCCACGTATACCTGTGAACGTGTTGCGGTACGCCCCTGCGTTGATGATGGCCGAAGGTCTGTCGCATACCGAACTGCCGCATCACACTCTGCGGGCAGTGCGGCTCGACAGAAATGTCGAACAGCATCGGCGTCATCGTCATCCAGTACGCCTGTCCCTGGTGCAGAGGGACGACAGCCCGTGCGGCGCACGCGCGTGCCTCGCCTCGGCGCTGTACGGCTCCCAGACAACGTCGTCGTCTGATCCTGTCGAACTCCATGACGAAGTCTGGGTACGACTTCTGCGTCTGCACGTGAGCGTACCGACGCTACAAACAGGAAAGAGTTCTCGTTAGTCCAAGTAACATAAAAAACCATTACCGTTCTAACACCGAACATACCTCACGACGACACCACACCGTCCCCATCGTCGGATAGTCCTCCGGTAGGACACCCACGTACAGGCTAGCCTCGTACGGACTGTGGTCCACAACGGGGCGGCCGATCGCGAACCGCTCTGCCGCCCAGAGCTGTAGGAGGAGTGGACAACCCGTGAAGACCGCTTCTGGCTCGGTCTTCCTGCAGCCGTCGCACAGACCCCTGTACGTGGCGGCAAGGACTGCCGATCCCCAACTGTACTGGGGAACAGCACCGTCCTCGGCGTCGGCTATCTCCCTCGCGTAAGGGATCAAGCCCTTGTCGACTGCGTGGCCGTGCGAGTTGGTGAACATCACCCACCCGAACACCCACAACAGGTACGCCTCCAGGCTCCTCTGCAGTGAGTACGCGTCGGCCTCCGGTGCTAGCTGATCAGGCTGCGTTAACATATAACGAAGTAGACACTGTAATTCTAGTACGGACTGAAGGACGAACATAAAACAACAATAAAGCATTCTTACCGTATAGCTCAATACCCAAGCCTGAGGGGGGCCCGCATGCGTGTACGGGGAGATGTCGCCGACGAGGGGAAGCCCTGGAGCACGGTGAACCGGGGCGAACCGCTGTAGGATCTCCTCTCGCCACGCCTGGAGCCCGTCAACTGGCCCCACCGCATCGCCTGCTAGAGGCAGCCCAAGGAGGAAGCTGACGTCCTGCAGCGTGGGGGCCATCTCACCGCACGGGAGGTGGAAGGTGTGCGTCTCCGGTCTCCACCGGTCCACAAGAGCTGTGAGGAGCGACCGGTCGATAGCCCCACTTCTTCGTCGGGTCATTCGGCTCCACCGCGGCTGCTACCAGCCTACACAGCGGCAGAAGGCCTGCCTCCCGCAACCTGACAATCAAAACAAAGCAAGTTAGTAAGTTGACATATACAGATTCACAGTACAACGTTCGTACGTACCTAGTCGTGAACCTGTCGTCCACGGGAAGTAGTCGCCTGGAAGTCGAGGACGTAAGGTACCGAGCTCGAGGTTCTGCACCGCGAGAGAAACGACCGGTGGACTGATCGGTGGCGTGATCTAGCAGCTCAGGCGTCTGGTAGTCCATACCTGTAAGGAAAAGAAGCGGAACGGATTAGCTCATTTAAACATAGTGCATTATAGTCAGCAAATTAACAGAAAATTAACACATTATAGGGAGATTACATCATCAACGAGTGGCTATACTAGACAACATAACCCGAGGGTGCACGAGGACGCCTGCGACGACGCTGCCTATCAGTGGTGCCTTCCCCAGTTGGCCGCCTTCCGTCGGCGCCTGATCCCTCCATAGGAACTTCCGCGCACTTGGGGCCTCGGCGTCTTTCGTGCACTTTTTGTAGGTATGTCCCTCCTCTCCACACCTACTGCAACGTTGAGCGCTAACGCCGGCCTCGGATTCGTCCATATCATTGCGTATCCTCCGTGTCTGACGTCGGCCTTTATTGTTCCTTGCCTTCGTCGGGTCAGGGATGTAATAAACTGGACTTGTGTCTTCAGTGAAAGTGCCGACGATGCCGAAACCAAAGATCTCGGTACTCCATGTATGGCATGATTGCTTCCTTTTTGAAGTACGGAGACACATATTGGCGTTCATCAATGCCGCACTCCCCGCAAGCGGCAATGACATGAGAACAGGGCTTGTGGTACAAGCTTGGTTTCCGGCAGGAGCACGTGCATGTCCCATCTTCCTTTAGGACACACTCTTGTATAGGCTTCCTTGCGAATATGCCACGCCTGGACCTGTCGGCACACAATATCTCAAATCTACGCTCTCGTGTGCCCTGCACTCGGACTCGGTGCTCTCTTGCCTTCTTGCATTTGTCCTCAAGGTACTGTGTCATTTTGGTGCCGAACCAAAGGTTTCCATCGGCCATAGATGGGCCATTCTGTCTGCACCTGTCGTGGAAGTACGTCTGTGTTTTATGTAGGATGAACTCCACGATGGCAACAAGGGGGAGTTGCCGAACACCACGCATGACCCAGTTGTACACCTCTGCAAGGTTCGTGATCATTATGCCGTACCTTGCTCCACCTTCATCGTACAGCAATGCCCATTTCTCCTTCGGCTCGTGCTCGATCCACTGCGAAAATCTGCTAACCGAGGAACCGGGCCTCCTTCTGAATGTACCGTCATCGGTGGGAAGTGCATCTAGAGCTTCAGGGCCGTCAACACCTCTAGCTGGGGTCTTGCAGAACTCTCGCGTCTATATTTGGCTGTCAGCTCATCAAGTCTCCTCCACAGCTCATTGAACTTCTTCTGTTGATTCTGGGCGCACAAACGTTTGAACATGGCCATCAGCTCCTTGTTTTCTGAACTGCTTATAAAAGTTTGCGCCCATGTGACGCATGCACCATCTGCTCTTCACATCTTCCCACACCGGAGGGTATCCCTTGTCTGCGCAGCCGTTTCGCAGCTCCTGAATTGCACGCAGCATCCCTGGATGACGGTCATTGTATGAGACATACATCTGGCCTCATCCCCACCACCTTTTCCTTAACCAGCTTCAGAAACCAGTACCAACTCTCTGTGTTCTCGCCCTCGACGAAGGCAAAGGCCACTGGCAACACTTGGTTGTTCCCGTCTACTCCGATTGCCGTCAAACATTTGCCCTCTGTATTTTCCAGTTAGGAATGTGCCGTCGATGCAGAGAATGGGCCTGCAATGAACAAATGCAAACATGCACGCCTGTAGAGAGAGGAAGGCCCGCTGAAGGACGCTCTGCCCAGGACTTGATAACGATGGGAAACTTTTGATTTCGGAGTAGCTGCCAGGATTCCTCGCACAGATGGTTTGCAGTAGACGAGGCAAATTATTGTACGAAGCTTCAAAACTACCGAATCTCATTTCAATTATCTTCTGTTTGGCCCTCCATGCCTTGGCATATGTAATGGTGTACTTGTACTTCTCCTCGATGCGGCTGATAATTGACTTGGGCTCGAACCGGAGGTTCTCCACAACAGCATAATACAGCTCTGAAGCGATGAATGCAGATGATATGTTCTTGTGGTACTTCTGAACACCCGGAAGATGGCAGTTGTGCTCCGTCACGATTGACACGGACCAACAGTCGTCATATTTCTTCCTGGATGCGTACATCCTCCATGGACATCCATCGCTTGAACTTGCACATTTCACTTCGTACACCGATCTTGTGGACTTTGATACCCAGAACTCCCTCCAAGTGACACGGCCCACATCTTTACAGCCTCTGTCAACTGTGCTTTTTCGGCGTATCTAGCGCCTTGCACCACTTCATTCTGCCGATACTCCCATGCCACGGTGTGCCCCTCTGAGACAACGAGTCCGGAGAAGTCCTCGTTGTCCCATTCTGCCGGGTGTACATCGTCCTCCGAAGAATCATCATCCTCCATATGCTCAGGTTCTGAGTCTTCAATTTCCATCTCCTGTACTAGACCTGGGTGTCTCTCCCCTTCATCTGCAAACCCCCCCGGTCCCATGTCTTCTTGGCCTCCTTCCTCTCCGGCACCCTCGTCTTCTGCCTCATTTTGCTCCCCTGTTTCATCGGCCCTTCCGCTGTACTCGGACCAGCCTGATCAATGCTGACCACGTCATGCACTACCACTAGGATGCTCGGTGCCCATCCTCGCTGCAGTGCACTCTCCACAAAAAATACCAGCTGGCCGTTGAATCTATTGGCATCAATTCCCACCAAAAACCTTCCACAGCCCAGCTAACCAGTGCGTACACCGTAATTGCATTTACTTGAGGATCTACTCCGAATCCCCTCATTAACCAATTGTAAACTCCAGGAAAACTTCTCTCAGCTGGAGCTATAATTCCCTTTTGTGCTACGTTGAACTCCGATAAAATCTACCCCATATTGTCCTTGTCTGACATTTTCCTTCACCGTGATATATCGCGAATACAACTCTATTTGCCATTTCTGTTCACAAAAAAGATTTTATTAATCTGTACTAATCAATATTCGTTCCATAAAAAGGCTATACGTATGAGTCAAACCATTACCGTTTCTATATTTTACAAACTGACCCAGCGGCGCTAATAAAGTTTATACGCTAGGGTTTATCTAACGTGTCAAAATGACGTATACCAACGATGGCCATGGCGGAGCATATTTATTTTTAAAATAAACTACAATTTACTACTTCTCCGCTATGTTTTTCTAGTACGGCCAAATAAATTTAACACTAACGATGGTTATGCCAAACCGCTAATATTTTCATACTATATTGGATATTACACTATAAGTCTACTACTAATTAAATTTGTTTAAAAATTGACTACATAACAGAGGGAGATCAAAAAAAATACCTGGATTCGGCTAAAAAATCTGCGAGGGCTTCGCCGCTGTACTTCTCCTCCTTTCCCTCGGTTCTATTGGACGAACGCTGGAGGCGGAAGGGAGAAATGACGAGCGGCGACTGCAGGAAGGGATTTTATAGGTGCTGGCAAAAAACCGCCCTCCCCCAGGGCGGCGAATGGCTATAACCCGCCCTGGGGGAGGGCGGCGAATGCCCCCAGGGGGCCGAATGCAAAATTGCATTCGCCGCCGTCCCCCAGGGCGGCGAATCCACGTGGCGTCCCCGGGGCTAACGGCGGCCGGCGCCGTTAGCCCCGGTGACGGGGATGCCATTCACCGCCCTGGGCCACGGCGGTTTTTAAATCCCGCCGTGGCCCAGGGCGGCAAGAGACTAGTTTTGTAAATGATTCAAACCGAAAATTAGTTTTGTAAATTAAAAAAAAAATTAAATTAGTAACAGTAAAAATTCCACCAGTGCACAAAACTGGGCCTTGATACAGCCAAGAAAAATTGGATCGCTACCAATGGTTCCATGGGTTACTTGGCCAGCTTGCAGAGTCCAAGCCCAATTCCACGTGCTTCCTCGTGATAATTCCCCACGCCCCGCCGCGCAAAGCGGTGCCCGTTTGGGCCAATGCGAAATTGAATCGTTACCATTGGTAGCGACCCAAGGAATTTTTTTTATTTTTATATTTATTTAATAAAATATTTACAAAACTACATTTTCATTTTAAAAATTTACAAAAATATACTCCCACCGCTCTTTGGGAGGGTGTTTTTTTTTTATGAAATCGCCCTTCTAGAGGGTGATTTAATGACGTGGCTGACGGCCGTTGGCCGGACGACCCACGGCCGTCAGCCATTTTGCAGGCGGCCTCCCCGGCCTCCCAAAAACCGCCCTCTCAGGCCCGGTATAAAACCCCCTCCCAGACTCCAAAAATATCATAAAATTCACTGAAATCACAGAAAAAAAGAAGAGAGAGCTGAGAGCAAGACTGAACGAAAGCAGCGAAGCTCTGTCAGTTTGCTGATTCGTTTGCAGGTAAAATTTATTGTTTCTTTGTAATTTCTATTTATATGTAAGAATTGATATAGTATTGTACTGGTTATATGTATAGTACTATATGAAAATAAGTTGTTATTCGTAGATCTGTAGGTTTTTAGTTAATCTGTTAGATGACTTAATTTTTTGTAGAGATGTGTGGAGAATATTGGTACCTAGTTTAACTGTATTTTTTCATCAACAGAAATATCAAATAAGGTGATATTTCAATTATTTCACGGGCAAAGGAATGTTAAATATGGTCTAGAAGGAGTAGATCTGTCGGATTTTAGTTTAACGGATAAGGGGATTGATAGACCAGCTAAGAGAAGTTTTGGGTCAGTGTACAACTGGCTGATGTGAGGGTTTCGACTAAACCCCGAGCTCAGCGCAATAATCTTGTATGTAGTAGTCAGTCGTGCAGCTGAAGGTTTTTTTTGGAAACTGATGCCGGTGGATTGCATTGCTACTTGGAGATGTTATGTGGAGAATGCATTCTAACGTGGTTGGCCACTGGGCATACTTGTGTCGATATATGAGAAAGATAACACTGCTGGTGCAATGTCCGTGTAAGACGATGAGGGTCCAAGTACGGCGGGAGGTGATAGCGAAACAATGGAAGAAAATGAAGGAGGGAATGAAGGAGAGAATGATGAAGATAGACAGCCAACAGGTGTGGCAGATGAGGGAGAACAAATCAACACCATCGTTGAAGAAATGAATAGGGAAGATTCTGAAAACGAGCAAGCAGAGCATGATGATTCGTCTGATGAGGACACCGTGATGCCTGCAAAATGGAGCAACGAGGACTTCTCTGGGCTTGCTATCTCTGAGGGACATCATGTGTCATGGGAGTACAAGGAGAATGAGGTCATCCAGGGGGCTAAGTATGCATATGTAGAGGATTTAAAGAAAGCAGTAAAATAATAGACCGTGTCACTTCAAAGAGAGTTCTCGGTCGTGAAGTTAAGCAAATCGGTGTATGAAGTGAAGTGCATGAAGGATGGGTGTTCATGGTGGGTGCACGCATTCAAGGGTAAATGGAAAGATTATTGGTAAGTTTCAATCGTGACTGAGCATTCATGTTATTTACCCGGTGTTGAAAAATATCACAGAAACATGACATCTGCATTTGTTGCAACAGAGATGTACTCCTATATTGTCAACAATCTGGGGTACGAACCAGGGTCAATTGTTAGACATATTGAAGAGAAATTTAAATACATAATTAGCTATGCTAAGGTTTGGAAGGCAAAACAGAAGGTTGTAGAGATGAGATTTGGCACATTTGAAGCATCCTATGATAATTTACCTCGTCTATTAGGCTGTATTCTTTAGAGAAATCCAGAGACGTGCTATGACTTAAAAGCTTTTCCATCAATTCACCATGGTAATAAAAGTGTGTTGCAACGAGTATTCTTTGCATTAGGTGCTTGCATTCAGGCATTTATCCATTGTTGTCTCATCCTCTGCATCGATGGGACATTTCTGACCAGAAAGTACAGAGGGCAGATTTTAACAACAATTAGAGTTGATGGGAACAGCCAAGTTCTACCAGTGGCTTTTGCTTTTGTTGAGAGTGAGAATACTGATAGCTGTATTGGTTTCTAGAAATGGTTAAGTCTGCAGTTGTACGGATGAGACCAGATGTATGCCTTATACATGACCGTCACGCCGACTTGCTGTGTGCAATTGAGGAATTGAGATATGGATGTGTTGAGAAGGGATACCCACCAAGGTAGTCTGATGTCCAAAGCAGATGGTGCATATGTCATATGGGTGCTAATTTCTACAGACAATTTAAGAAGAAGCACCTTATGGATCTTTTCAAGAGTTTTTGCGCCCAGAATCAAGAGAAGAAATTCAATGAGCTTTGGAGGAGGTTGGATGAGCTGACCTCTAAACTAACATATGAGCATCCAGGAGGGCTACCATTGGAGGGGATGAGGCTCCACAAGCTCTTTGACCTCTATCAAGTGACGGACTACATATGAGAAGAAGGTCTACATCCTCAGTTAGAAAATTTTCAGATTGGATTGAGAATGAACCAAAGGAGAAATGGGCACTGTTGTATGACAAGGATGGTTCTCGGTTTGGCATAATGACCACAAATTTGGCAGAGGTTTATAACTGGGTGATGCGTGGTGTTCGAGGGCTCCCACTTGTTGGCATAGTTAAATTTATCTTGCATGGCACATGCAAGTACTTCAGAGATCGTTGCAGACAGCGGCCCTCAATGCCGGACAATAATCTTTTCATTGCACACTACTACTGAATTATCTGTAAGATAAAAGTAAAGACCCGAAGACTCATGCCTACCTCAAGTACACAAGGAACCAGATTTGAAATATTGTGTGTCACAAGAGCATGCGCGGAATCTACCAACAAAAGAGTTGTGCAGGAGTGTGTGCTGAAGAAAGACGAGACCTAAGGCTCATACCGAAAACCTATTCTGCTCCACAAGCCATTGCTCTCACATTATATGTCGCGACGGTGATGCGGGATAGAAGCACGTGATTTTGTCTCCACCTTATTTCAGGAAAGAGCAATCTATAATACTGGAACGGAGAGATATACCGGGTTCGGTATTGCGGTACATTTACTATGGAGCATCCTCAACTAGTATATTTCTTGACCAACAAAATTGAGGGATAAAATAGGTCGCCGCAAGAAAAGACGTATCCTTAATGACATGGATGAGTCAGGAAGCCGGTCAAAGGCAAAACGTTGTTTCAAAAATGTGACCAAACAGGTCCATTACATATAAGAAAGGTCCAAAGGATGCAAAACCCGTCGAGTGCGGTGGAAGAAATGACCGTCGGGTTCAGACCGCTGATGACAGTTGTCCTACGGGTGAAGGCCAACTTCAAGATGAACCCCCGTCTTAGACGGTTGTCGGCGAAATGGATGCTGGGGGTCCCACAGCCTGCGGACGCTGTGATCTCGGGCCACATCGCGCTCCTCGGGGCATATCCTGGCACGACACGGCGGCCGGCAGGGAGCCGTGTCTCCCGCCGGTCGTCCGTTTCTGGGTTTGTGTGGTGGTGACCGGAAATGCGGCGCCCGCAGCCCGGGTGCTCGTCCCGCGCCCGGACGCGCCGCCTGTCGGCCCGGGAAAGGGGCGGGGCCCCCCTTCGGGGGCCCGGGCGCGCGTCGCCCGGGAGCTGGGAAGCGCCGCTCCGGCCTCGCCCGGAGCGGCCGCCCTCCGGCCCCGGGCGAAGTGTCGCCCGTGCCCGGAGGCGCCGCCTCCGGGCGTGTGTGGCCAAACCAGGCGACCAGACCAGCCGCCCGCAGCACCCGACAGGGCTTCTCAGGCGTGCGCCCAACAGGCGGCTGCTGGAGGCAGTCTCCAGCCGCCACAGGCAGCAACAGCCCGGCGCATGGGCCGTAGGCAGACGTATTGCGTGCACAGGGAAGCTCGCCAGAAAAGCTCTCTCTCTATTCTGGCACTGTGACTCCCCTAATCATATAAAGGCAGGATCCAAGCACACTGAACCGAGGGGCAAGGCAAGCTTAGCATAGGAACCCGAGCTCGTAACTCGGACTAGGACCCCGGGCTCTCCGACCTAGCTCATTCTCAGACGACTGTTCTCTTCCTAGCTCCGGCCAGCGGCGAAGCTTCACCTTGAAACACCAAGCAACATTCATCCACTACATAGCATAAACACACAGGAGAGGGTATTACGCTCCGACGGCCCGAACCTGTCAAAACGCCTCCTGCCTCTTTCCCGCGTATCTCACGGTTCGGACGGTCCGGAAACCCCAAGCGGACGGTCCGGACCTCTCTGTTCCGCTCGGGCCCCCTGTTCCCGGCGCCTATCGATCCGCCCCTGACACCGACTACGCCTTGAGAAAACACTCCCCTGGCCGAACCTCAAAGGGGGGTCTCCCGACCCCGCCGTCGAGCTTCGTCCTCCGACAGACTTCTCGAACAATTGGTGGTGTTAGCGGTGTTAGTGTAAGTCTATACTAGTTTTTTTGTATAGAAGGATATGTACTGTACTATGTTTTTATTATCATGTTAAGAATGCTATAAAAACTAACAATAATTAACAGCTAACTCTCATTGCATGCAGGTACGGGCCTACCATACATCGGAGCTATTAGACCGAGGGTCTCGACCAGTCCCACCGGTCTTACCTGTCAGCTGTGCTAGGGTGCTCACCTAGCCACCTTCTGTCCACGGCTTCACTCACCTCCTATGGGATAGACCCTTCGTTCCCTGTGAGAGGATAAGAGCTTACGAATATTCATTCACATCGTTGTGTATATCTATGTTCCCCAATATTGAATACAGTGCTATATTATACAGGTTGTGTGAGGCGGACTTCTTCCGCTGTTATTAGTGGATTGAGCCCGCCCGGACGAAGAGACCACGCCAAGCGATGGGACGTGACCCGGTCACTTCTGGTAGCACTGGTGGATCGCTGGAGACGGAGACCACACGTTCCACCTACCGTGCGGCGAATGACTCCCACACTCCAGGGACATTCGTTACCTGCTAGGACTTCCCCTCGCAGGAGACATAGTCGACCCGAATCGACGGGGCGCACAGGTGGTCGTAGGACATCACTGCGGTCGGTTTAGAGCCCGTGCATCGTCGACCTGAACTTGGACCCCCGGGTTCGCGACCGCCTTACACCACGAACGGCCCCCGCAGGCTTGGCTGCTATAGTTCATCGTAAAGCGCGGATTTCCTTTCTTCACAATCTCCGATTCTACAAAGCAACAGAGCTGACTGACTATAATCATCCTTTATAGCCTGATAAGCTAGACGATGACCCGACGAATACTCGTGCGCGGAGCATGAGCTACCTGTTTGTGTTGTTCGGTGGTGATGTTCACCACACTCACGGGCACGCGTGGACAAGGGACTTGATCCACTACGCTCGTGCCGATCGCTGACAGCAGGACGGCCGCGTACCGCAATGGAGTTGTCACACCCTGTTTAGCCACACAGAAACTTACGGAGAAAATACCTAAAAAAGAATTTTTAAAAGGATAGAGAAATTAATTGATGTGTAAAATGCAGATAATAAATATCGTGGCCTGGAATATTTTCTTGTATTCTCTTGCCAAAAATACATTAACTGGATTGTTTAGCTGGAATTTACAGAGCACAGAACTATTTTTTAATAAATCAAATACGCTTATGGAATTGTAAATCGTCCTGGAAATTCTTTTTCCTCTTCCTTTCTCTTTTTCTCCCTCGGGCGCTGGCCCCTTGTGCCGCCATTCCCCACGCGCCGCAGGCCGGGTCCTTTTCTCCCTCCCGGCCTTTTCCTCCTACGCCCCGTTGCCCCGCAGCCGCCCCGCACTCGCTCCCGCCGCGCCCGCACCCTCGCTCCGCGCCCGCGCCCTCGCGCCCTCGCTCGCACCCGCGCCACGCACCCGCTGGCAGGCCGGCCCGCCGTCATCTCATCTTCCTCCTCCGTCCGAATCGGGCGGAGGAAATTCCCCGGAGCCGCCGATCCGGCGCCGCCACCCGCCTCATCCCGCGCGCCCTCCACTCATTCAAACGTCGCGGACCGAGTCTGCCCCATACCCCCGAGTCTCCGGCGTCCACGTCCCCTCTCTCCGAGAATCTCGCACACGAATGCCCACGCCGCCGTCCACTCTCCCGTGCGCGATTGGGCCGTTCGCCTCGATCCTCCCGTCCGGAATCCCTCTCTTT